>LUCH01000400.1:7518-181496 GCA_013368495.1 Paragonimus heterotremus
ATGGTTGGGTCACGTACTCCACATGTCATCTGATCGTTTACCGTAGTGGGCATTATATGCTGAGGCCACCAACAGTTGGGCAAAACCGCGTGGTGGTCAACCAACAACGTGGTCACGAAATATGAAGACCCTGACTGCTCCAGTGAGCAAAGTGGGTAGGTGTCGCCTGCCTGGATGAGGTCCTCGTGGTCACGCAAACCACTGGTTAGGGACGCTATCCGAGATGGCAATATGTCGCAATCAATAGCCTACCTGTATCCATACCATTTCTAATTCTTTCGCTTAGTCTTCTTTTATAATTTTCAACCTTCTTAGTACCGTTTTCTTCAAAGATATTTTACGTCATTGTTGAGATGAGCGGCGGTCCGAGCCACAGTACCTTTTGGTCAGACTCATGGCTGTTCTAATGACGGTGATGATGACGATCATGAAAAATGGTCTCGCCGGATTAGCTAATTGGTCCAATCTACAACACAAACAGCAGTCTCTTGTCTTTACAGGACTATTTCAGTACTGACACACAAATGTAACCCGTAAACTGTCACTGATGGATGACAATGTGAAAAAAATTAGTTTTCCTTTGTTCAACGTAAACTTCGTTTCACAGTAATGAAGTGTATTCCATACGTGTTTGGTGTGAGCTGTTTTGTGAAAGCACTCTGCGTGAACTGTGTTTGTAAGGATTTGGTACGAACAACATTAACCGGAATAGCTTCCGAACGTATCCAGTTACCGCCCTCATGACATATGACAATTGTAGTCAGTTATCTTACGGTTTTCTACAGGTGAAATGGAACCGATTTTAGGTCGGCTTCTTTTCTGACTTGCGCAGGGATTGATGAGTTCTGGCCAGTTTGAAAAACCTACGGATTTATGATGGGGTTTCACAACAAAGTGACCAAATCAGAAACCTCTCAAAAGTGATGGTTTTACCCAAACCTCCAGTAACTTGAATAAGTCATTTTTTTTCCGGCTCACTTTTAGTTAAAGCATTATTAAAGTGATAATTATTTTATAGAAAATCGAGTTTCTGAACTGAGTTTTTTACTAGTAAACAAGAACATCATTTAAGAGAGATCCTTTTTCGAAAATTCTGGACTTCGACTGGATTCGAACCATCGACAGAAACACCATACCCAAATGCGGCAAGCGCTCTACTTACTGAGCTACGAAGCCACGCCGGAAGCTCAGAAATTTCACATTTGGACCTGTTGCTGTCGCTGGTTCGAATCCGGCCGAAGTCCAGAATCTTCGCAAATGGATCACTTTTAAATTATCAACTCTGCTAAACTACTTATCGCTAACTCAATGTCAGTGCTAATCGATAGCATTGGTGGATTCCAGCGTGAACTGGTTGAGAAATCCTGCTTGGGCATTGAATCGGCTAAACCATTTGGTGGATTCCATATGATACAACTGGTTGGGTGGGCAACTAGGTCCAAATGTGAAATTTCTGAGCTTCCGGCATGGCTTCGTAGCTCAACTGGTAGAGCGTTTGCCGCATTTGGGCATGTTGTTTCTGTCGCTGGTTCGAATCCAGCCCAAGCTCAGATTTTTCGCAATTGGGTCTCTTTTAAATGATCAAATCTGCCAAACTACTTATCGGCAACTTAAGGACATCATTTTCAACTATTGTTTGAGTACGAAATTAGGACTACTTTTTTTAACTTAAAAATCGTTTCAACAACCTACCGTCTTTTGTATATCTCATGTTTATTGAAAAGCTATTGTCATATTTAAAGTAGCGTTTCCAATTTCAGTGTTGTGGCTAACTGTTATGGTTGAGATTCGAATGGTGTTGGTCCCAGAGAGTTTCTATTCACCTCTTTCATACAGCGTGATTCGTAATAAGTAAAGAATCTTCTGGGCTTGTGTTTTATTTGGATTTTTCAAGTTGAATAACGTTCGTTTTACGTAACGTTATAGAAATGTATTATTGCAGCATACTCACATGATTTATTACTGTGTGCATGCGTCGATAGCGTATGTATGTGATCAAAGCTGTGGTTTTTTATGTAAAGTGACTCACAATTGTGTCTTACTGAAATAAATACGTAAAGCTGGAATTACACGGCAGTTGTTGCTCGTGTACGGTATCAATAATCTGACTGATGTTTTTGCTCAACGCCTACATTGTAATAAGTAGTTCTTACGTTATCGTCATCATGGTCATCATCATCATCATCAGCAGCAGCAGCAGCAAACAGCAATAACATCAACAACAACTGCAACGTGGATAAGATAGTTTTCTCAAAAGCAGCCACATCAGCTAATTGAATTCTTTTTGTCTTCCATAGATTTCTTGGAAGTGGCGATCAGGTGAATTATTTCAACTCCACGCAACGTCATCAGGTTGCTTACGAAATACTGGCGACTCAGGCCTATGGAAATCGACAAAAGGCTCAAGTCGGCATTGATCGTCTACTTGAGGAAAACGTGTACAGTGCAGCCTACGTGCTTCATGAAGTTAGTATCAGTGTTGCATGTGACGCTCCACATCTGACAGTGACTATGTTTTATTAGTTCATTTATCATGTTTGTTCGTGGTTCTACGCACTGAAAATCCAAACTACTGTTCATTTCAAGGCAGCGTATTACGGTTCCACTTGAAAAACGATGAAGTTTTTGTTTACAGTGTATAGCGAAAATGAGTTTTGATACACTTTTTTGGATGAACAAGCCACATAGTCAGTACGAACTGGAACATTCTCTTAACCGACACCTCTCTGGTGCTTAAGCATACAGTTGAGTCCGGTACATGCTTTTCATTGGTTCTCTATAAAAAGAGGTACTATACGCAAACGTAACTCGCTGATCAGGGCTCATTCGTAATGCTTATACTTACCTCGTCTTTGACGAAAACTGGGATTTTTGTCTTCTGTTAATTACAGTTTCAGTGCCCTCAAATGAGGTAGGGTCACGTTAGCACAACTGTTTGTGAGTACTGCTCATAAGTTGTGCTACCGATGAGTTTTATTAAAAGGGAAATGCCTTACTAGTGAATGGCTCTAAATGGCTTTCCAAATGTGAGGACACCAATCAACCATGGGTAGTGTTGAACATATTTTAGTCAGAATTCCCAACTCGTCAGCGTTACTGGATTATCTCTGCTGTAATAATCACCATTAGTTCGGACAGTAGTTTGAACATTAGTGTAAGAAGACCTATGAGTTGAGAGGTTGAAAAGGTACGTTTGTCACCCACTAAACTGCTCAGTCAACCACTAAACTGATGTGAATTTCAAGTTGAACATCATTCGCATTTAATCGCAGCGTTTGCATCCAGATAGGTTTTCTAACCAGCCCCTTTCGAAAAGAGGCACTAGACTCGAGTTGCCCTCTCATAAGAGCTCATCAGTGGCGCATATTATTTCCACTGCTTGGACTAGAACCTCGACCATGGTTTCTTGAGACAACCGTATTGATCACAACACCGCTGACCTCACAGTGGATACGACTGAATCATCAGGGCTCAACGCTCAGTCAATTTCGCTTGTGAGTACTGATCAGGTTACCGAATCGTTTCCATAGGAGACAGTTATTGTCTGTTAACTCTGATCGATAGCCTTGCGATTGGGACTTCTGAGATAGGTCGAAATCTCCGATATCCGAAAACCTGCTCTGAATTTGGTTAGTTTCGGAAAGCACTCTACTAAATAGAGTAAGCAGACAGTGGGACATAATCTAGCTCGAGCTGGAAAGCATGTAGTTTCTCTACCGATGTTCTTTATAAGAAATGAATGAACTTGTAGTCTAAGGTATTCGGTTGTCCTGGTACACTTTAACTTAGAAGCGAGGGAAAGCAAGCTGGTTTCTCTCAAGGGTACACGCCATTTCCTTAATGGTAAATGGTAACGACAGCAGCGGGTAGTGTATATTCAACAAATGGAGTGAACAGCAGTTAAGTGAACAAGAAATACCAAAAAACAGCTTGAACCTATTAGCAGGTCACATACAGAGTTACCCAAGGGAGCTAAAGGAAGTTTTTCTTTGTACAGATCATAGCATATGCGTCCTCTTGGCTCCTGATAGAAGATAAATGAAAGGTTGGGAATCTGGCGATAGTTACTTGCTTTCAGTAGTTGCGTTTACAAACCTGCTAAGTGAAATAGGAAAAAAATTAAACAGACGGTAGACGACCTTCACGAAAACAAAGCACCATAATGGGGATACACTAGGAACCTGTTGGTTACCATGTGACACAGTCCAAAGAAACAGGCAATACAAGGATAATCTCCTGTAAACATTTGTGGTAAAAGTTCAGGAATATTCTGAGCTCCTGTCTTCACCTAGAGAGACGGATAGAATGTACACAGAACAGAGCCAAGCAATTGCTTTGATGCCATATCTCCAATGAAAGCTTAGAAACCAGACAACAACTAGGAAGGCTTAAAGTGTGGTAAGTTCCATAGTGAATTGTTTCTACACAGTGAACACGGTCTAGCAGATAAAAATTTGGTTTATAACCTAGAGGGTACTCTTTTCAATCTCTGGTGACGAAACTGAGCTCACGGAAGTTGTAGTTTGGTGATAGTCATCTTGAGATATTGTACCGTAGGAAAAACTGTACTTGTGATGTTCGTGATGATGATGACCTTTGTGGTCGTAGTAATAATAGGGAGTAAAAGGAGCTAAACCGATTAAATATTGGTAGGTGTACTTTATGCGAATATTCTTCGAATTAGCAATCAGCATTAGTGGTGCTGTCTAGCCCAACCAGCCTAGACCAAAACATGGACAACTTAGGTCGAACTGTCTTGGATTACTGCTCGGCAGAGGAACATGGTAAAAAAAATCACACGTTCAAAATATATCGTGATAAATGTAAAAATTAGTCATGTTGATGTTTGCGTGTTATTGGTGATTGCAAAGTATTCTATCACGGAATGTTTCGCTCCATTAGTGTGACTGGTGAAGCAATCAACAAACACACTGAAAGCGTCTTCCAGTCATAATCAACAGCGTAGTGAAGCCTTCTGAGCTGTTTGACTGTCTTTCGACGTCAGTGATTTCGGCGGCTTCACTTAACAAGTCACCGTATGGAAGTTTCAGCGACCCGCGCTTCAACTTTATCATTTACTAACTACGAAATCCGAAGAATTTCGATATGGCTTCTGCAAACTAGGTCGGTATACACGTAACACACTTCACGTGAATTAACTAGCGGTCAAACGACGATCACAACTAATGAAACAAACTACTTTTTCCCCGAGGACTGGTTAGCTCTATGAGCTGACCGCATCCCAGTTTGTATACTTCAGGTGATCAGCATTTTAAGGAGTATAACTATAAGAGACCTGCCTCCTTGTAGGCACCAACCGCATTTCACAAACAGCATGCTTACCAGCCAAATAGTCCTGTGAGGACTGTATGTTGTGTGCTTACGCAAAAGCAAAGTAAACCCCGTTTGCTTTAAACCTCTGTGTTTAGCGGACTCCAAAGGTGATTACCATTGATACCGATCCTTGATATGTATGTTTAACTTGGAAAAATGTCCTAGTGGTGTGATTATCGACTGGACAGCCACTGTGTCTCCTTTCGAGACGAAAAGGCGACCTGAACATTACTCACACAAACCCGAATAGGAATCTAGGATGTGTTGCAAATGGCGTCAGGTTCACCAATGTTATTAACCGTCATTTCTTTGACCAGCAACTATAAGAAAGTGGTCGCTTTAGGCGTACCGACTGGTACGTTGCCAATAACAAAAGGCTTTGAGTATCTCTTCGTGGGACTATTTGACGAGTCAGTCTCTTCAGAGAAGCCGGGAACAGTTTTCTGCACAATGTTTCTCTCAATCCCATTTCGCCGCATCTCACTAGGTAAATAATGCAGTCTGCTGGTTTATATTAGCAAGGTTCAAAAGGCACAAACTCCCTAAACGTATACATATCAAAGCGTTTTACTTACCAGGATGAACTCGTACGGGTGAATCAGTCTTTCTTCACGCAAAGGAGTAGTTTTCATTTGTTAATGGGTACCGTCTCAAAGAACCGGAGAAAACTTCGGTTTTTGTTGGGAAACTTATCAAAAAGGTCTTCTTCAGGTTTAGTTGAAGTCGGCTTGTCAACAAATATCAAGCGATCGATGACACCGGTCCTTTGCGACTGATCACATCCTAACGTGAGCCCAACATTATAGTATCCGTGAGCGTTTTGAGGACTCAAGCTGAAACGTGTTTGGTGACCCGCTGCGTTCTGCTCAAGTAAGTGATTCGGCACTCACAGCAGAATTCATCAGTGATAGAAGATTTGGTTTTGAGCAGTGGCAATGTTTTCAGCATTGATGTTAGAATTTGGGCAGTGGTGAACAAAAGGATCAGTTAGACTGCGTAGAACATGCGTTTCGTAGCCGCCGTCATACCAGTAGCCAACACAGCAGTAATATCACCGCAGTTGTAGGGCAAACAGAGGTAGGCATTCATTTTTAAATCTGTTGAAGCCATCTCAGTAGCCTGCTTTTTTGTTCAATTTCTTCATAAATGCTGATGGGCAGCCATTTTCCATGGGCATTGTTCTCAACAGGAACATCTCCTTGGGCAATTTTTCTCTCGAACAGATTCGTCTTCCCCGATAGAACAAGGTTCTCACCGGAACCCGCTTTCAATGGATTGTCACAAAACTGTGAAGGTCTAGGTGCCGCCCCGTTCAAGTGTGTTTGCAGTAGACGGACCGCAGTATGGAAACGCAGTTCCGACGCTTCATGAGAAAATACGAAAACATCAGGGTCTCAGCATGCTTGTGGTCAATGGAACAGATAATTTTGCACTTCAACATATTCATTGAGTCAAGTATATTTGTTACAATCTGCTTGGTGTCGGTGATTAGCAGGATATAATTGATATAAGGTCGATGAAAATAGGCTTTATTGATGAGAGTGACTGCGTTTTTCTTCAAGTGGGTAACAAATATATCTGCTAATAATGGACAAAATGCACTGTCCACAACAACACTGTCTATAGCTAATCCCCTGGAAGTAGAACTTTACGCTCGCTATGCATAGTAGCAGAAGAGGTTTTAATCCAGGGTTGAGCAATCCTATGTTCAATTAATGTAAGTTAGTATGACAACAAATTATATCAACCGCCTGCATCAGAGAAACTACAGAGGAACTTTGTTGTATAAACCCGTAGACTGTAAGTGTGAGATGCAGCGAAATGTACTCGAGGGATACACTGTACAAAAATTTGATTCTGAATTCTCCGTTTAAACTTTGTTACGGAGAAGCAGTATGTTTGACTCCGGTGTGTGTGAGCTATAACGGCCATAGACTCTATGTGTCCCCACCACATAGAGAGCTGCTGAAGTACGTGTATTACGCGGTCCAAGTGGTAGACCGGTAGACTGGCCCCAGTAACGAAACACCGCAGTATGGGGATGTGTTTCAGGCTAAGGAACACAGTGTTCTCACTCCAGTCCGAATCAAGGTTGAACAGCTATCAGCCGCTAAGCTGTACAGTAGATCAACCTATCAGCAGACCACACACTATCCTGCGTAAGCGATACGTGATTGTTGCTGCTGTGACTCTGCCGTCATACCGACTTATGACTGGGTGTTCATAGCGTGTTCCCCTGAGTGCGTGGCTTCATTCCCCTGCCCACTACGGAATAGTTCGGTATTGTTACATAGAGTATGTTAATCGCAAGGTGTTCCTGCAATAGCGTGTCGAAATATTCTCCGGTACATCGTACGAACTTATGCTGTCGTTTTCCCCCTTTGAAGTTTATATCGAAAAAAAGCTGCCAAGAGTTGACAGTCTACACTCAGTTTATGAAGCTGACATTACTCGAATGAATCCGTAGTTTATAAATTAATGCAGCCGCATCTTAGGTTGTTAAGCAAACTAAATCCATATATGTTTTTTGTTAACAAGGTATCATCTTCTTGTATGGTATGAAGCGACCAGTATACACGCCACTGCTGGTTCTACTTCGTAGTTGTATCACAAGACGCAGGTTGCGCAATTTAATCATGTTAACAGTTCATACATGTTCACGCATGGCTTGCTCATAAGTGGTATATACAATGCGATATTGACAGTTGAGGTTAGCGACATAAGAATACACGAATAAACCAAACAGTGAATGTCCGAATTAAGTTATGGTGACGGTCCTGCTGAGCCCAGTTCAACGAATCGCTTATCTACCAAGACAACAGCAATGTCAACACAACCTGTTTGTAAACACAAACGGAGAAATTTTTGTGGACGTTCCTTCACGTATTACTGACGGGGAGTACTTCACCAGGTATCCCAAACTTTAAGAGAGTTAGTGCCGTTGAGGATAGTGAAAAAGAAGCCTGTAGGTGAACTGTGCCGACGTAAGTAGGATGGACTTCAGAACAACACAAATCAAAGTCCATGGATAAATTTAGTTTGCCACTCTTTTCGCCGTTTCTCATTCCTCCTCAACGTCAGATGACACCAAATTAATACATCTACTACCTGCAAGATTATCAGAGCAGTTAGATGAACACACTTTCTCGGGTTTTTTGATCAGTCCATTCCTTTTCCATTGAGAATTTGGTTTTTTGGTTCATGGCTGTGCTACAGTGGCTGCTCACGCCAGCACTCCTAATCTCAATGTCATGGCACACATCTAACTTCTTATGCAACTGATACCCGAAGGTCTACAGCCAGTGTTTTACCGCCTTATTGACTGACTTCCAAATTAAATGAACAGACTTGATCTGTGTACCCCGTAATACCACTAGTTATTCAGCCGTCTTAATGACTTCGTAAACTACTCAGACGAACAGGCTTGAATCAGCTCGGAAAGAACTGGCTGCCACCCCAATGTTGTTTGGTTGCTAACACGTATTCGTGGGGTTTACATGCTACACCTCGAACTTTATTTTAGTTTGATTGTAGCTTTCGTATTCATAAAAACCAAGCTAGTTTCTTTTGAAGTAAGCACTGACCACAAGTTTCATGCCAGCTACAGTGCATCAACTGCGCATGTTCCTGACCAGGCCACCTTGTCAGTGTGAATAACGCGTCCACCTCTGTTCAACTGACTCCACATTCATTATGACGGGACCTTCAGAACTGAAAGTCCGGCCAGAATCGTTTGTTGGTTTTACTCCGGCTATTTCGTTATCTGGCTGGATATTTGATGACTGGTCTATAAGCTACCATCGGTAATCATGGGATCGTGACTTGTATTTCAGTTCGAAACATGTGGCTTTATTGAGCCCCGTGAGTTTCATGACAAGTTGCATTGAATCTTTCCAAGTCTATTGCTAGGAGGCCTGTTTCACAAATCTAAAGTGTCCCTTTTTTGTGAACGCACAATTTAGGGGCCCTACAAAGTAACTCATCAAGATTTGAAGCACCCAGATCAAATGAATCCTCGACAGATCCTCTACTGGTATTGGGCTCGCTGGGGATGTTGGTATCGGTATCAGCCTCTGGATCACATTCGCCAGTATTACGGAGAAAAAATTGGCTTTTATTTTGCGTGGTTAGGTAAGTACGAAGCTTAGGGATAATGTTCATTTTCTTTAACCATGGTGTAGCCTGTACAATCGCTCCCGGTGTCAGAACCAATTATGAGTCGTGACCCTTGCTCAGTCGTTTATATCCACCTAGTTACAACCTTTTAGTAAGAGCTCTTGCAAAGATTTGGTCTGACCAGTGAAAGCATCAATAATGCTTGTCATATCTCAGGGAAAACAAGAGGTGACTTACGTCGATGTCATCCAGTGCTTTCATACCAACACAACAGAGCAGTGTTACGGACATCACAAAGAAGTGGTTAAGCGGAAATGTGGCTCAACATGAAGGTGGAAGTTTTTGTTAAGTTTTACAAACAATTTTGTCATTGAGAACAAGGTAGTACACACATCTATAGATAGACTGTATGGTAATATGACTGGTATACTTAGCCAAAAGTATTACCCCGAACAGGTGTAGTAGACAGCCAGTACCAGTTCAATCGCAATAACTCACCGCTAGAAACTAGACAATAGTGGGAGGGCTGTAAAGTTGAAGGATACACTTAAAGTCTTATATTTTTCCTATGGAAAGTGTTTTTTCTAATACCCTTCCCTAAAGTTAGACCGGATCAGGGCGGAGGTTTGTGCCTATCTTACATATGCTCGCATTATTTTTAAACGACATGCCATGGGCGCGGTAGCTTATTGACTGAATATTGTTGCCGGTAATCGATAACAGTATTAGTATTAAAGACCTGATCAAAACGGTCGGAGAACGGGCGTGGTAGATGCCAGCAGGTGGTAGTGACCTCTCAGTACCAAGATTATAATAACGGGAGTTGTTTTTTTTCACATGGGACAACTAGGGGGTGGGGGTGTACAGTCACTCGGTTGGTTTGGCCAGGCCATTAATTCTAGGGCGAAGTCAAGTTCACGAACAACCGTTTTTCAACCCACAAAGTTGGACTAATCACGACCGTCTCAGAAGACTGCTAGAAACCTGAATTAGATTGGGTTAATAGGACTTCGAATGAAAAAACTGGGTCGATAACGTGACCAGTGGTCAGCAAGAGTCCACTGAATGCGGACGCAGGTCGGTTGCATGTTTCAATAACACTACCGTTCTTCGGTAACACGGATTTCTACACACATTTACTCAGAGTTTCCTTCCATTAAAATCTGTTTAGTAGATCGGAACATAGATTGACAGACTGTTTTATGTCACCTGATAGCCTGAAATATATTTGTTTTATCATACATGTTACAACTCGAACGTCACAGTCATTCTGCTTATTGGATGACGATTTATTTGTACGCGGTATGTTATACACAAAGAAACCATTTTAACAAATTACTTCAGGATACTCATTTTTTAGATTATTATATTCACTCGTTTTACGATATCCGGACTAATGACGGGCTGAAGCTCACTAATCAACTTGTTAAATGTTTCGAAAGAATTCTTTAGATGCATTTGCCTTTTTTTCTACAAAAAACTGCTGATGGCTGATATCACGCTCACTGTTGGAGTCATTTAACAGAAGTATTGGTATAATGTCGCACGCATGCTTATGTGATTACTAATCAAACATTTAAAATGCTGTAACTCTTGATGAGTTGTTTGTTTCTATCTTCCTCAAGGTCTGTACACCGCTTGGCTTCTACCAGCAGCTATCGTTGGTATACTGGTTTTCCTGTACGGTCTGATCACGATGAACAGCTATACACCCTCGTAAGTTGTGTGGATCACAGAAAACAATGAAATTCGATGCACAAATTCAAATTTATCCTGTCTCCTCGCTCAAAACAAGTCACTGATTATGATGATTTATGTACAGTTAAACCGGTTTGGTCTTGGTAGCGTTAGTAAACAGACCAAGGGAATTATTTGTTTGGCACTTCGACAAAAGTAAGACACAAGGCATAGGCTTGTAAAATGTTGTTATTGTTTCTTCGCAAGTCAGTTTGTCAGACGATCTATCAGAAAGAGGATCTAGCAATCCTTATTGTTCTATGTAGTATGGTGAAAGATTGGAACACAGGTGTCACTGTGAACAAACGAAAGTTATTGCTAACGAAAGCACATGACTATGTCTAAAATACTTTTGTTAATGTCGTTGTAATAAGTCTATCCAGTTACAAAGGTTTCAATTTGCAAAAAGCGCCCACTGCTAAATAGTAACAAGAATTTATTGCCATCCTAGCTCGAACGACCAGTGGTTCTCACGTTTTGGATTCTACAACCATATGTACCATATATGTGCCCTTCCCAATAACGACTGGAACACTGTTATTTCTATAAAATGTAACCTGCCACAACGGGGATGACTTATGACAACGAGGGAAGTTGTGGTACCTACACCTTTCCATTAATTTTGATGTTAACGGTTCGTAGTATATATATATTCAAAGGATAACAAGTAGGTACGGTGAAAGTGATCGGTTAACTCTCACTTTACGGGAATTTTAAGGTTCTACAGACGTCGAAGGTGACCTTAATGCTATGTATTTAATTTATGAATCGTAGCATGCATGACTTGTTAAAGTGAGCGACTCAGTGCAAGGCTATTCAGTCAACAGAAAGACACTTCACGAATATAAGAATTTTTTGTTTTTCTCTCTCATCAAATAAATTTTCAAATGCCAATAAGTTTATTCCACAAAAAAATGACAACGCGAAAATGAATGTGCACTTCTCAAAACAACGTTACTTAATGGTGTTCATACACGCAACAAAAAGACTCCATCGGTTCGAATGAGGATTGTCAGATGACTCTGAAATGTGATTGGTATTAATTTTTCCTCGCAAATCCCATTGAGCCTAGAGGACTAATCTTCGAGGTAACATGCCAGTTAGGAAAATAGACCAACGATTCCTAGATGACTTGCGATCACTTATCTGCAGAATGCCTCCTCATTTTGGACCCGGCCTTCACTGACAATCAACTGTTTTAATGTACCACAATAATGTTTTATCAGCTACCTGTTCCAGCCTAATCAGCAGTTTTATTTCGTTCTATTTTTCACAGCAATGAAGCCTGTTCGAGTGAAACTCTCATGTGTCCCATGTGCGACGAATCCCAGGGATGTCGTTACTGGAAATTGAAAGAAATGTGTTTCTACTTGCGTGCGTCTTACTTGTTTGATCACCCAGGAACCGTGTTCTACGCTATATTTATGGTCATGTGGGGTGAGTTAGATGCCAAATTACCAAATCCATCTCATACTATCACGATGTGTACCAATCAGTGATTGACCCACAAATTTCGTCGACAATCATTCGGAATAACAGAAACCAGACGTCTCAACTTGTTAGTACGTTCGCAGATGTAAATGAAACATTTTAACTGTACATACAGGCGTTCGCAAACATCAGAGGTGTAAACTTGGATTGATTACTCAGGTCTCGAAGGTGTCACAGTTGGTGAGTGGTATAAAAGTGACCTCAACATATGTGCTCTCCAATGAGGGTAAAGAAACTGGAGCTCATTATGTGGGTAACAACCAACTAACACACAAATGGTATTACGTTAGCTCTAATAAAATCGCACTTTCATCCGCCGTCTGAATTGAAACAGTAACTACACATGTGTACAACCACTGTTCACTTTAAAATCCAAGGAAAAAGCTTGATTCAGATTTGCCAAGGGATGTCCTGTAGACCAAAATTCTTGCGATATTTTCGTGGACACTACAAAAACCAAAGTGACCCAAAATATGGTGATTTCTCAAAGGTATATCAATGATATCCTCACGTTCGCTAACGATCGACATCGAAATCGGTACACTGGTGTAAAAAAAACTGTTTTGTAGTCAGGGAAAAAACGCGTATCACAATGGTGTTAGAAAAGCATATACCCACCATTCCCAAGTGTACTAACCTATCTCATATCCGATCAACACAAGAACAGCTTAGTTTAACAAAATCTCGCTTAATCAGAACAACACTTACGGTACGATAGTCTAACACCGGTTCATTACAAACGGTATTAAATGAAAACCTGGGTTAATCAAATCAGGAAAATATATCGTCACAAATCATTTCGATAGACCACAAACCGGTAACCCAATGGTCTGTCCAACCACAGAACAACAGTGCTAAGTAGACTCTCTTTCAGGGTAGTTTTATTAATGTCAGGTTGATATTCGAAAGGCGACTAGTTGCTATTGTGAGACGAGCTTTATATACAGTTAAAGTGCCAACACTAGACTGCCAAATGAGTTCAAACCAAGGCCAAAAATAATATAGCTAATTGCTTTCTCCTTCAAGTGATTCAGGATCAACACGCCGCCACCTCAGATGAAAAAAGCTGTTTCAACTAAATCCCGGTAGGTAGCTAAAGAAAGATTCGTAACAATTAGTTGATGGGGATATTCGAGTAACCGAGTAACTAACTAAGTTACATGATTTGGGTAAGTTGGAAACCACAGCAACGTACACATCAACATTCTGCAGTTCACAGTTGATTTCATATTTTGCTTACCACTAACTTTCAACTCAAATCAACTACCCATCGTTGGTATGTGTAATGTAGACAACGGGAGTAGTCGAAAAGTTTACGTAGGAGATATTTTACTTGACATAACCGGTTTGTGTGACATAATGGCTTCAACCAGTGCGTTAGTCGTGATGTTCAGTTTCATTTCGAGGGCACAAATCATATCTGATTACTGCTGTTTCCCTACGGCCTCAACTGCGACGAACGGTAGATTTGTTCTGGAGATTATTCCATTTGATGTGGGCTAACTAGTGAAAACAGCAATGGTCAAACACAACATATCTGCTATATCTACGTCACAAACGAGCCACGCTTTCGAAACGGAACATAAGAAAATGTACACAGGCCTTGTATGGTCTTCAGTTTGAAGACAGCCCGAGGTCATTTCAACACCACAGATGATGCAGACTGTCAAAGACAGTATAAACCTCTGTTACTCTCGCTGATATATCACTAACAGTATTATAGGCTGACGAGATAGTGCTGCCCAAATGTGGTAAACTGTTCATAATCTCAATCGGATTATCTGCAATGAAGAAAGCAGGAGTGGAAATGCTCCAGTCCTGAAGCAGCACTCTGCACCTTGAAGGTGCGAAGCGCATTCCATACAAATCAGCTCGGTCGCTCATCCTGCCCAGCATGGTCTGCACGCCTTCAGTAGAGGGACTAAGTAAGATAGTATCATTTGCATACCCCTAGCAGGTCAACCCAGCACCGGGAAGAGGCTTAACACCAATCTCACGAGGTTCTTTAGGCACACCTTGCAGAATGTAGTTCATGGCAAAATTGAGCAGGAACCGGGAGATAGGACACTCTTGATGAACATCATTAGGAATGTCGAACGCCCGAGACGGTTGTTCATAAACTTTCATCTTGCTTGCAGAGTGAGCATACAATGACCTCAACAGATTGATGTATTCCTATGAAACTCCCTTGCGAAGAAAGCGGTTCCAGAGAATGTTACCAGCAACCGAATCAAAAGCACCCTTTAGGTCTAAAACGATTACGGCCGATGGCTGCCTGTAAGAGTGCTGATGTTTCAAAATCCGTCACAAGTTAAGAATATGACCAATGCAATTACGACCGGATTGGAATCCTGTCTGTCTTCATGTTTCTTGCTTCCTCTCCGCTTAGTAAGCCTACGTAAAATGAAGTCAGTGAATTACTTGGACGCAACAGACACTGGACTGATACCTCTGCGGTTGTTACATAAATTCCGGCACTATTTTATGAAGTGTGAATTACTGTTGGTAGGCACCAATCACTAGGTACCTCATCAGTCTCCCAAACCGTCTGGAGCAGTTTTGTCAGCCATCCTTGACCATCATTAAAAGAGAATAAAGGTCTATTTTTAGGTCGGTGGACCTCGTTTATCTTCCGACTAACTGCATAATATTTTGTTTTATTTATAGAAGTTGAAGAACCTGTCAGAATGCTGGCTTCTGATATTTATCAGAAAAACAACGTTTATATTTCGAAACATTACTGGGGAAAATAATAAGACAAGCCAAATAACTGATAAATCCACCTAGCATGGTTTTCATTCAAAACTGTATGGTAAGAACTGCCTTCTCCAGTTCTCGTGGTACCTTCATTACAGGGCTTCAGCCTAATGTTAACAAGAGAATCGAGCATAACCCTTGTTTTTATTGCACCACTTTTGCCTGACAACAATTTTCAATTCACCATATATTTCATTAGCTCTGAATATGTTGTGAATGAACATGCTTCATAGAACTTCAGCAGGAGTTTGATAAATGTTTTAAGCTGACCAGTCTTCAAAGTAGAAGCTACGTGCGTTTAGACGGTATCTTATTGAAAAATGGCTCCTGTTGGCACTTGTCTTAAGCATTTGCAACGGAAACTGTTCAGTGTGCCGACCTGTTGAATTTAACGTGGTTCTTCATCAGGCAGGGCCAATTTGATCACACCTATGACTGTGACCGAGTCACAAACCATCAGCAACTGCCTGTCATTCCGTTTCTTATCAGAGTGAACCATTCTTCTACGGTCAGGGTAGTATCCATTCCATCCGTCTAGACTGAACCTTCTTCCATTCACACACCAGTACCAAGACCTTGTCCAATCTAAGGTATGTTACATCTGTTTGTGAATGAAGAAAACCGACACTTTCATCTTCCACAGACCAAACCAGAGACATTACAGTAACGTTCTTTGGGTGTTTCTTTCTATAACTGTCAATGTGATTATGTTTGCTTAGTGACACAAAACTGGTCGTTGCACTGGGTACCAGGCAGTAAAATGTGCGTCTCCCTCGCCTGCACAAAACTGACGATGATCCACCTGTGGACAGGGTTCTGTCAAGAAAATATGGATAACCTATCTGGATCTCCGAAGCTACTGAACGATCTTCCACAGCCTCAGACTTCACTGCTTTGAAGTCAAGATTCGACCTTTCCGTCTTTTAATAGACGGTATACACTTGCTCTAGCAGAAACGATCTGTGTTTGACTGATTGACTGACTGCTCGGAACGATGAGGATCGCTAGTCGGCCTCGCACTGCGATCTATCGCAGCTCGTATGTACATGCCCGCATGATGTCTATGTCTAGCGTGGGATTAAATCTTTAACACTGATGTTACTCAACCTTTTGTTACGTTAACAGAATCAACGCCATATGATCACGCGGATGAGTCTGCACTTACGTCGTCATCAGTTTCGCAACTTGTTGATCAGTTCGGGAAGAATAAACTGTTGTCAAACGATTTCCGTCAGAGAGACGGACTCTGGCGTCAGTAAGCTGAAAGCCTAAAACGAACGCTGTAATGTAATTTGGTGATGTAATTATTAGCGAAGTATTGAATAGTTGCGGGGTGTGGCAGTAGGTTTGCAGGAGTTAAACCAATATATCATAGAAAGTGTTTTGACAGTTAACTAGTCCCTAATGTGTGGGTGGCAAACGGCGCCAGTGATTCACTGTTAACCGAAAAAGGCCCGCAAGTTATCCCGGAGAATGACACCCGATTTTGAGTGTTTCGTTCCGTACATCGACGACAAACGGCTGTAGATTGGTGAACTCCCTCTTCGGTACCATTGCTGTTTTGTATACGACTTCTGTTTAAATGACTGCATAATTAAGCCGTTGAAATGAGGCACAAGAATAAAGTTTTAATCAAAGTGCGTTAGATCTGTACAAGTGAAGTAATTCCCAACTAGCGCTCATCATAGAATGCTAACGTTGTAGTAAAACGATAAGGAGCAGCGAAATCAGTTAGTCTAAGAGAATTCCAAATGGTATGAACAAACGGATGCTTGTTGTGTATTGAAAGAATACTTAATCTATGGAATACTTCATTACATATGTAAGTGTAGCACTCGACGTGACCGTTGATGATCATTTCGTCAACTCCGCTGAATTGAAAAACATGAAACATTGTATCGAAAAAACAATGAATGCTTGATCATGCACAAATCCTCATGTACTCTGATTCTACTGGTTAACTTGATAGCTTATCTAATAAGTTAGACACTACTCACATTGAATTCAAACAGACATGGAGCTCTCTGTGAATCTGCCAAAACTTACACGCCGAAGCCTATCCTTCCATTTTGAAGTCTTGGATGCCGAACATGAGTTCATACAAACCACCAAGACAGAAATTTAAAAAACGCGCTTGTGGACCTCACATAAATCGCTAAATAAAATAAGCCTACCTACCTTCTTCCAACAAATCACTATACCAAGCCCAAAAGCAACGTTCATGATGTCATGAAAAGATTACTCACAAAATTTGTCTATCACCGGTTTTCCTTATCCTCTTACATCGTTTTCATATAGGCGTAACATTTCTAGAGTACTGGAAAAGAAAGAACGCAAAATTGGCAAATCGCTGGGATGTTCTTGACTATGAGGTTGAAGAAGAACGGCCGAGACCACAATATGCAGCTCTGTGCTCAGATTTGGCCAAGAATCCGATTACCGGTGCACTGGAGCCACATTTTCCACAACGACGTCGAATCGCTCGAGTGATTGCCGGCCTCCTTCTTATTCTACTCATGGTGAGGACAGCAATGATTTATTATTATTGTTATTATTATTATTATGTGGAATCAGTCAGCATTCATGGCTATGCGCGGTCCTTCGGGGCAGCTGTAAACCTCTTGATTTGGGGCAAAACAAAACAGAACGTTTAAGGTTTACTCGTATAAAACTGGTCCTGTACGTAAATAAGTAGTGGTTAGCAAATTATACAACTTACAACCAAGTCAATTTTGAGCACGGAATTTAACTATCAACAAGTATCTGTCAATAGGGTGATGGCGTAGGTAATTCGACGCGGCGAAACAAAATAAACAAAAAGTGTTGAGTTCAAACGAGAGAGTTCGTAGTACCAATTCAGAGTATGTTACGTGTAACAATGTGAGAAGTGTTCGGCCAGTATTTAATGTAATCAGTACATGTGGATATTTATAAGTGATCTACAGTACGATAGTTTGACCAGCGGAGTATAGGTATGGAAGCAATTGAGATTGTGGTTGGGTAGCCAGGTGATAGAGTCGGGGGACCGGGTGCGGAGGTTCGGTGTTTCGAGCCTTTCGGTGGACCCTCTTACCATCGTACTCTCAATTTCACTTGTAGTGATCCGAAAGTAATTTTCATTGGTTCTTGCTAGAATCAACATATTAGTGTTATTATATTACGTATATGTATCTGAGGTACTTACCCAGATGTGATTGTATGTAGTAGCGGTGTGACAAGTTTGAGCAATACATCAGTTGCGCAACCACAGTGATGCAAAGTGGACAATTAATAAGGCGACTGGCAGCTTGTATGATGAGGTTATCTAACCAATGGAGTTCGACACTTTTCACTAAAGTTAATAGCATATAGCCGTAGAGGGTACAGTGATCTTAGCGTATTCTGTATCCACTACGGAGGAATGTTCACACGGATTGCAGTGGCCTGAACGACGGAAAAGGTGTGATTATTGACTTGCCTAAACGGAATCCGTAAACCCGATAAATCAGGTCCAATAACTCAGAGATGCTGGCAGGCTTGCCTGATTTCGGTCAAGTATAATGCAATTGTCGACCTGCACGATCTCATAACTACACGATTAAGCCGCAAAAGATGATGCCCTAGAGTGCGTTTTCGTAGGTGATAAGTTGTATCGCCTTGTTTTGGCTACTTACCGACAACCGTGCACATATGGGTATCGGTTATAAACTGGATACAAACGTTTAATACATTCGGCACAAGACCGCTACTTAGTGCAGCTATCTTCTCAGCATTAATGTAGGATAAAAATCGCCCAGCCTACTCGATTTTAACGCGACTTCACACGTGCACTGTATGGGCAGAGACAGCGCTTACCCACATGCGGATGTTGGTCGTAAGCACGCGAGGAACTTTCAGGACATTGTGTAGCTGTCTGAATTGACTGTCACGGTAAGAGGTAGTTTACAATTTTCGGGTTAAAGGGGAATAATAGGTTCGGAAGCAAATATACTACTAACTGTACTACATAATGTATGTTGGTAGTGATACTACTAATTTCTGTTATCACTTCAGCCATTTGCTACCTTTAAATAGCATGCAGTAGTAGACAGCTCTCGTCGGTGCAAGTCGGAGTTCTTTGTATGTCATCTGTTTTGCTTTTACTTAGGTGAGGTCCCGAATATCTGCTTCTAGCGACTAACCCATGCAAAGTTCAAGCCAGCCAAAAGTAGCACAACGAGAATTTGTTTTAGAACTCTGCTTCCCATACAGTAAATGAGATACTTTTGTTACGTCAATGGAACAAAAACTACGAATGTTTGTATTGTCTAATCAAAGTTAACCTCTGATATATCATGCGTTTTAATGAACCATTTGGACGGTGAGATAGTATACTTACAAGAATCAGAGCTTCATGAGATGCTAGTCCAATAATTGAACCAGTTTTGCTATACACTACTTAAAAATGCATTATTATTTCATTGGGGTTGCTGGACTGATCTACAACACTTGCACGATCAACAATGTAACGCCTGTTCGAGTTACACTCAGCGATAAAATTCGACGGCTGATCATGATGAATTCGAACCTTGAAAACATCCGTGAGTAGCAGATCTATGCATTTTTACTAGTTACTTCATGTCCCGCGCATTACTGATCACATTTCCTGCATTTAGTATTCTTGGTTGTTGTGGTTGGTTCTTGAATCAGAAAAAGTGATTGGACGAGCATTGAACATAGAACACTCTTGCTGTCACCCTTTCTTCTATACGCCTACCACTGGTCAGGATTGTGCATTCGACCTGTATCAGGCCTTTAGATCGCTAATGTGATCGGCTCAGGCATTTCCATCCACTCCGACAACGATGCATCGCTCGCTCAACGGCACAGTAATCTACATAAAATGGGGGCACGTAGGTGACTCGATAGGACTTCACGTACGGCTGACCTCCAATGCAGTGCGCAGAGTATTGACACACAACGAAATAACTGTGATGCTAATCCATTCCCTGATTGGTTGAACTTGAAAGGCCAGCGCCAAACCGGTGCAGTCAGAAGTTGACAGGCCATGCCTGAGCTAATCACAGTAGTGGTGTGTGTCGGATACATGTCGGATGCGCCTTTGTAGCCCGTGATAAGTTTACGAGCAGAAAAGAGAGAATGTGTCCTGTGTTCATTGGTTCACCAACCATTGTCCTTCGTCCAGAAACCAATAATAAGAACCAGGGCTATTGAGTGTACGAATTGTGATCAGCAGTGTGCAAGAGATGAAGCAGTTAGCTAAAAGATATTGCTGTGATCCCATCGACAATCTAATTTTCTATCTATATAGGATTCTTCAAAATAGAACCACATGTTTTAGGTACACTGGTGGAGTAGTTGGTTCAGTGCCTCCATTAGTAAGTCAGTGCTTCTGTTAGCAATTTGCAAGTGGCCAAACAAGTAGCCTAATTTCTTTCTGACAAGGATATTCACCTCCGAAAAAAGCTACTGTTTCTCCGTTAAGCTGAATACTGCTGTTATCAACAAATATCAATGAGACACACACTACACACTGCTTAATCCCTCTAATCTGTTCCAGTGATCGGCCCAGCTCTTTTGTCAGGACACGGTAGGAGGAATTGTCCGTGTTTAGTATGTGTTGAAATGATACATCACCCTTATGCTCAGGCAATGGAACCCCACAGAACAAGTTGTCGTAAACCTTACCACTTTGACCAGATCTTTCTATATCACGTCTTACTATGCTTTTGAGGTACGGTCTTTTTGTTTATCTTCTAGCCCACCCGTTAAACAGTTGGTGGTATCTTCCGACAAAATGATCAATTTTTTAGAACATCTTCATTACGAGTTATGTAACGAACTACAGGAATGAAAATGCTAATCATCTTAACTCCGCATATACCACTCGTGGGATGGCACTATTTGAATCAGTTACTGTGGATATCTGACAACCTGTAGCTAGACAGTGTTGATAGGTAAATCTGTGTTCTATCAAATTCAAGTTCAGAGAAAGTTAGTTACTACCAGGCTGACTAAAAAATTGCGGAAGTTTCTGCTTTGGTTCCTCCACTTGTCAGATTCTTGGCTTGGAGTTGATTTACTTTCTTCTTGAATCATCTTAGGATTAACTGTGTTTCTCCACCTTTTTTACTTTTCGTGTAAAACTGGATAAGTTTTAATTCAACAGTTTGCTTTAGTTGGTATTTTTCAAAACTGTCCTAGGCCGATTTTTTTTCATAGATAAAACCCAGTTTTACGAATAATCAACCCAAAAAAACAACACTGTTATTCCCCATACGGCCACGATAAACACAAACTAAGTTCTAACAACGTAGGTGGGTGTAGACATCACAGAACCGAATAATGGTTTCATATATCGTTTACGTAAACGCAACGATCTACTCACCGATGTCACACGATGGCCAGATGGTTAACTAATGTTTAATGGGCTTGTTATTCATGGAATTTGTGAAACTAGACAAAAAAGTGGGAAGTACAGTGAGTGGATTTGGTTAGGTTTTTTGGTTTGCACGCAATAGACCGATTTATTTAGCAACTTTTCAGTACCAGTCAGTTTCAAATAAATCAAAATGACTTGGGTTAGATATAAGTGCAGCAAAAGTAATTGGCTGGCAATTCTCCCATTTTTTTGCATATCAACGTAGAATTGACACTAAAGTGAGATTGAGTTATGAGGGAAAATGTAGAAATATCACTTGTTCTTTTATTGTTACCGGCCAAGGTTGAGATGTAAGCGGAGTTTTTGGAATATGGCATTCAAACTAATTTTGAGAATGTCAGCATTGTTCAAAAAGCACCCAACATGTACTGTCCTAAAGCATTAGTTATCGGCGCTTTTGATAATGTAAGATATCCTGTTTTACATACTTGATGGTTACATTCAAGTCTTATTAAATAAGTGCATAGTCCAAAAATTAAAAACCAACACAACTAAGAAATAGGACTGGTCATGGAGATCAGTGAGACTATGACAGACCGATCATAATTCTGTTATCAGATATCTTTTATGGAAACATTCCCCAAGAGTTACTGTTGTACAATCTACTACGAAGACATTGAGCAACGCGTAGCGATAAGCCAATGATCCCAATTAGTTAAAACAAGGTTGGGTCACAATGCCACGGTACTATTGAACAAACTATCAAAGTTAATGGTTGGACAACCTGATCAGTTTCAATCGACAGATCGTTTCCGGGAATGAATCACAATTTTGTGCCAAACGGGTTAAAGATAAACTATAATCACATAATACAACTTGCATACCTCAGAGTCCCTCTGAGCAGTGAGTAGGTTCAAAAACAATGAGAACGAGCCGAGCTCCAAAAAGGTGGTGGAAGCACCACTCAAGCGACGCACTGTAACAGGCAAGTGGTTACTCGCACAAGGTCAAGGTCTACCTAACGACCAGAAACAGGAGATGTAGAATATACAGGAGACAGGGTTGGATCGGATTTCCACAAGACTGAACGTCGAAAGTTCATACAGTTGTGGGTTTAGATCAGTATAAGTGAAATACCACACAGACACGGTTGTAGTTGATTCCTTCAAATAACAATGTGGCACAATACTGAAAAATAAGCCACGCTCATATTTTCAGCTCATCAAACACGCGGGCACAAACAAACTGCAAACGTAAAATTGTCCTACAGTGTGAATAGTGTGTAGCATCAATGGTGATTCAGGCCACGTGCGTGTTGATAACTGTTCTAAGTTGACCAAGAAGATGTATACGTGTGTATGAAACTCACTGTTTATGGGGACACTTATGAAACCAGTGAAGTGGACGTTATTTTGGCCGGTGTGTTTGTAGGCAAGCCAACGATACATCGTTGGTGTCATCAACGGTGATAGGATCGATATGTGAGTTGAACAAAATCAGTCGAGACGATGATACAGATTCTGGAGTTCAGTACAGTGGCATGCAAACCCCAGGAAGAAGTGTCGGAAAGTTGCTTCAACAATGTTACACTTCAACGATGTCTATGGCCAAAAGTTCAATACAACGTAAATTAAGAACCTCCAAACAATTTCAACTCCGGTCAATTGCACGTATTAGTCCAGCTTGCCGTGGTCAATTCTGAAATTAAAATCCCGATAAACTGGGTTTTATTTAGCAACCAGGCTCTTACAGAATCCACCTTATTGAGTCATAGAGTATCCGAAATGGGATGGCGTCTGTCTAAATGGATTCGCCTGCAGGATTATGATTTAGGTTGAAAGGAGATAGTAAGAAAGAAAATATGTACTGGAGGGTTGAGGCATTAAGTCCACGAGTTGTCCTAATTCAGTCACATTTGCAAATCTTTGTAAACATTTAACTACACTCTGCAGTTTATTTGTAAACAATGAGAGGACGCACTGAACACAGTTGGCGCTACCTCAGTGTGATTCACGGCCATTTCTAATGTCACAGATTTTTGAAAATTTTAGAGGTTCCGCCAAATTGAGCCAGATTACAGTTCGACCAGTCAGTTGTGTCAGGAATTCGATGAGCTGACAGCCTAACTTTACATGCTTTAAGCTAATTATCAAGTCTAGTGGTAGTGGTGAGTGTGAGTTCAGTCCTCCAAAGTATGTCTATGTTGTTCCAATTGCTTGAAGTTAACAGACACGTTTTTCCCAGCTATCTTAGCTGGAGCTTACATGTTCACTGTGTGTTTTAACCACTTCGTCTTTCGAGAGAATGTTGGTTATTTCCCCTAACTGGTATGTAACGTTTCTTGTTCCGTTCCATTTTTCACTTCCACCTCCATGTCGAGAAGCTATTTGAGTCTCTCTGACTTATTTTAACGACTTCGAAGCAAGACCTATACTTTCAAACAGAAGTATGACAAACGATATTCCCCGATGGTTAAAAACAATCATGATTAGTCATTCTAGTTTGATCAAGAAGTCCCACTCGAGAGATTATGCAGAATATGGCAGTTACTTAATCTTCTAACAAGATGTTCAAGCAATCTGAGCATTTCTAGCGAATGACTGTTGCAAGGATGTTCAAGTATGCCCACATAGTTCAGTTAATGGAATGATCGTCAATGGACACGTCCCCCAAAGAAAGTGATTAGAGCTCAAATTATGGTCCGGAGAGGTTATACACTATTTCTGGGAGAATAAGGTGGTGGGTGGGTGAACAATGCGTCTTCTTGTGTCGGATACACGCAATAGTCCACTCTGAAGAAACACGAGCGTTCAGCTTGCACATTAGTGAAGTTCCGTCTATCGTTTTGTCCCGATAATTCTGTAGCGGTGTTAACGTAGCACTATGTGTGATACAGAGCCCCTGGTTTGACAACACTGGTGAGTACTGTCATCTCCAGTCCAGGACATTTTGTTAGTAAATAAGGTCCTGATTGCGCCGACCATATAACTCGAGAACTAGTGCCTAGGCTTATGAGCTGCTGCTCACTACGAGGTCATGGTTGGCCATAAACTTCCTTCTGAGACTACTAGTATACACTACTATATTAGCATGTCCGTTCAAAATATAGTCGAACTATACCAAGAGGATAATATGGTCAGCAACACCCGTTTTTCGGTTATAAACTTCTCCTTACTGTTAGTACCAGAGAACAAAACACTGAGCCGTTTAATACAACTGAAGCGTCTCTTATTAGATTTAAAGCGGGGGAAGGAACAGCTTCACTAACTCACATGTGACACATTTTCACAGCGGTTTACAGGATTCACTCAGAAACGCGGTTGACTAAATGAACGTCTGTGTGTGCACACCTAACGTATACATGCGTACATTAACACGTCCAGTAGAGTTTATTTTGATTTACTGACGCTATATTGGACAGTCCATTAATCAACTGTTCAAGCTTTTACATATTATTTGTGTCGATTTTTTTGCATTCCTTATTTGTGTTGAAGTTCTCTGGAAAACCGTATACTTCTCAGTATTGCTGAGATGTATCTCGTAAAAGCGGCAAGGTCCAAATCCCGTCGTAAATATTTCTGAAACGTTTGTGTGCTTTGCACAAATATTTGGCTAATTGGCGCACTATGCAGATGTCAGAACTCTCATTCACATAAGCTGCCTTTCTGATAATTCCTTCCTTCCTTGCTAACAACAAGTTCACTAATTGATCGACAAAGACTGGATAATTTCACTGAAGCACTTGGAAAAATGAACATCAAATAAGTTCAGGTACTTCGCGTTTCAAAGGTGAGAAAACGTCCTCATTAGCATTCAGAAGAAAGCGGATAGGCGATTGCGACACGGAGTCCCACGATTTACTCGTCAAGTAGATATAGTGTGTACTAAAACGGTGTTAATCAATCCACAAAGCTTACCGTTCGCACTACACTGTATTATATGTTGTTTTGCAAAAATAACATCACGTTTAGTTCAGTTCCGCATCGCTTACCTAGTGTTTTGCTAAACAATGTACTAGCACGATATGTGACCCCAGTATTAGCTTATCACAAGGTCTTTCAGACTTCAAACAAAATCTCACAAAAATTCACTTAAAAAGCTAGTGTGACCTATTTACAGAATTTAATAATGTGTATCATAGCTGAAAATTTATACTTTCTGCACGCACGTTTTCAGTTAAATCGTGAAAGTAAAACCTTCAATTCATAACGGTGCCCACACGAAATTGGATGCAAAACGTAGTCATATATCTCTTACCTTCAACTAACAAAACGTTTCTCAGATTTACTCTACGGTTTCCCTCACTTCAGTAAATAAAACCTTCACACACTGCAATCTTTGTTCACTGCACTAGAAAAATGTAATCCAAATAAAAACTATAGTAATTAAGACAAAAACCTTAGCATACGAACCATATATTATAACTGTGTGATGCTTTATCGAAGCGCTTTGAAACAGCACTGGGTTTCGTAGGTCGTAAGGTTTGAACACCTACTGCATGATTATGATCGTTTCAAAATAAAACTTTGAGATAGTTCAGTGGTATAATTGCGTTTCAAAAGTAAAACTGCTGGTTGAATTAGTTACAGTATTAGACACCCAGTCTCAACAGGTCGAAATAATTTACTGGAAATTTGGTATTTGCATTGAACCATGTTTTTCGTGCACCTGATTCATTGAATGAGCTGAAGTTCTTCGACGGTTTTGCAAACTATGCTTGACTCTGGCTACCTGACGGTAACATGCTTTAATCTACTGTTACCAGTTATCCGTACACCGTACTTGAGAAGGTCTGTGACAACTACGAACAGAAATGACGTGAAATTAAGCCTCCTCAGTCAAATATTGTAAGATGAGTCCACTAGAATGCTTGCCATAGCAGATCGACAGACAGGATGGAATCAGACCATTGACTGCATCCTCACTGTGTATCCGTCACTGACAGTGACCAGGCCGCTTGTACACCGCTTTTATGGGATGGCTTATGTCAAACGGTCCCGTAAATTTCCGCAGTATTTAAAGTTTTACTCACGAATTCAAGCTACATTCTTCCTTGATATAGCAGTATTAATGCAGATTGACTCTTGCCGATTGATTTTGAGTACCACACGCAATTAAATTTTGTGTCGTCAGTTCCTTTAGTAATGCAACAGGCGAACTATACAAGTTATTTTATGATTCACGAACTCACTAGCCTTGCTTGTGTGTTCACATCCCCAATAACTTTTGTACTGCTAGTGCGTACATTTCAGACATATGTATACTTGCTGTCGAACGCTTTATGAATCTAACTCATGTGTACCTCGATGATCTAGTCGCGCAACCCATAACACTCCATCAACTCTAACCCTACAGTTATAAACCTTAGCAACTGCTTTATTCGAGTACTCCTTCGTTGTCCTGAGAAGATATGAGTCTGCATAATGAAACACATCTGCTTAAAATGATTGACGGGAATTTCTCGATAACTAATTTGCATTTCCCTGTTATTAAATCAACCTGTACAGTTTTTGGTCACGTGAATCTCCAGTGACAGATAATAGTATAATATGAATCTAGACATTCCAACAGTACAGCGAGCGTACAAATCAGCATAGGTTGGTAAGTTTTGCCTCATCAATCATCTTGATTGTGTAGACCATTAACGACCACAGACAAAATTGACAACACGTGCGTGTGTAACAGTACGAACGTGATTTACTTGCATCTAATCGTGACCGTTTATGTGTATGGTTCGTGTCTTCCCTTATGCAATAGCGTTCAACAAAGATTTCGATCACCGAAGAGGTTAGTGTGGCTTGCTATCTATTCTTATTGGCTTGTGACTGAACGTTCAAGTGAAGTCTCTGTTGTTATGTTGTTCGACCGTATCAATAAAGTTTTAGAGTTAGCCTAAAGAATCATTAGTTTCTCTCAACTCATTGATTTAAGAAATATGAATTTCGATTGTCTCTGGGTTGTTATTTTCGCGAAACGTGACCATTCTAAAGTACTGGCCTTTTGACACTCGCCACACTGTAACGAGATAATTCTTGGTAAATCAGTCTAACGTTTTCATGAGCTGAGAATCTTTCTCATGTTTCAGTTCAGTTAGTTTAACACTAACACCAAGTGAGAAGGTATGAACAAGCTAGAAACAAATGGACAACCAAACCCCTAGAAGCATACATTCAGTATACTCATCAGCAACTTCTTCCATCTATTTTCGTAATGTGGTAGGCAAATAATCTGTGGAAAATAACCTCATTTGTGAATTTAGCACCTTGACAGACTGCACACGGGAAAGCAAAAGTCGAATACATCAAGGATTGGACTGTTCCTTGGAAAAATATTCCTGAATGAAGTCGCATAAACGGTGGTGGCAATAAATTCGTTTGAACTAGATTAGTTTCGTGCTAGGAACAATATGGCTGGGACATTAATTGATAATTACCATCGATTAAACAAAGACCCTCATTATCTCTTACATAAGACCGCTTCCGGTTCACAGTGTTACAGACCCGCATGTACTCTTTTGCACGTGCTAGGTTTACAATGCAACAACCCAAAAATATGTACATGCGGACAAACTTAGGTTGATCTCACGAACAAAACTTAAACCCGCTCGGCTGTTAATACTGGCCTGAAAAGGAACGGAAATACAACAATACTAATCCGTTTCTTCATTATTCTGAACGTTAAAACGTCACCTTCAGTTGACGCACGAAGTGCTGACTTAGTTGTGTGCGTCAGAAAACAGTAAAAACCTGGAAGGAGGTGATGACAAGATTGTACACCATCTTACTTGTCTTCTCCCTAAGGTGATACAAGAGTCGGCGTTGGATTGTGTTCAAGTGCTGAGTCCAAACAAGGACAGAATTATTGTTTTTTGAGGAAACTTTATGCTGTTAATTACCAGTAAACCGAACACGCGACGTGCCACAATATATGTGTCATAGTTAAACAATGGGTCCAGTCATTAATGTCGTAACTTCACATCGGCTCTTTGACTGGTTCCAGTAGCGACTAACGGTCACAGCGATTGCAGACCTGATGTGTCAACGCCTCAGCAAGGATCTTAGTTGCTATGTAGGTCCTTCGAAATTTGGGTTTACTCTTGTACTAGGCTCACTCTAAATAACTCGCTATGCGCCTACAGCGTCAACAGAGAAAAATGGACACTTGCGGACTAGACTTTTGTGGGTCAGGAAGTGTGAAACTGTAGATGATAGTGTTTTGAGTGAGATAGTTTGCCGGGCGGGT
Organism: Paragonimus heterotremus; assembly: GCA_013368495.1. Lineage (NCBI taxonomy): Eukaryota > Metazoa > Platyhelminthes > Trematoda > Plagiorchiida > Troglotrematidae > Paragonimus > Paragonimus heterotremus. The sequence continues at coordinate 36,557 of LUCH01000400.1, forward strand.
TTGAAAGAATATAGACGTGAGCTTTTCACAGTCTTGATATTCACCAGTTGTAAGTAGTAGGGGACCAACGATTGCAAGTTACTCAACGTTTGCACGATAGGTTTACTTCTGACTTCGTAATGATTTAACAGACTTCCGTCTGCTTCGGTCATATCTTACCGTCCGATCCAGGTTTATTTGAATGACTCATTACTGATTTATACTCATACGTATTCATGTGTACCCTGCTAAAAAAGTTGGTGCAACCTAAACCCTAAAAGTATTCGAAATGTTTCTGAGCAACTGGGCTGTTACGACCATAGTAACTCCTTGAAACGGGTGCTAAAAGTAGTGAGTATCTAAGGTTGCAGTACGTATTAAAAAAGTAACCGTATACCAATTCTATAGGCTAAGGCTCCCATTAAAAAAGACAGCGGTAGAACACGAACATAAAATAGAGTAGGTTGACAGGTTTCACCTCACAAGTCATCTTGATTGTGAAGTTCATTAACGACTATAAACAGAACTGGTAAGAATTGCTTGTGGAACAGTACAAACGTGATTTACCTACGTGCAGTCGTGACTACTTATGTATGTGAGTTGAACAGTGTGAATTATAGTGTTCTATTTTCGATGCCTAACTGAATCGCCGCCGACCACATTGAGAGCATCAGTTGTTGTCATCTTGTCATAACTGGGGTGGTGAATATGGAACACTCAGTAGTTGCGATCTGTTGACGGTGAAAACAAAACCAACTGGACATTTTAAACAATCGCACATGTGTTCACACATATACAAATCAAGCTAGCACCCGGGATTTCAAAAACTCAACAAACCGAATAAGCCTCACCTAAGTGTGCACGTCAATAGCTTGACAGACCATCTACTTGTCTCATCTAACGCTAGTGAAACTCTAAGTCTACTGTCCAAATGGTGGTCGCAAACTTCATTTCTGTCACCCACTTAGATTACTTTCTATGAATGGAGTGACCTTCTATTGCAAATCGCCATGAACTGGCTACCGGTTGCACACTTTCAGTGTTTATCTCTCGGGAAACATTTCAAAATCTGCTTTCTTTGGTACTCTGTTTATTACCAATCTCCAGGTGTCGATATGACATCATTCTACTTTGTTACGAGACCACTTTCCGTGGGATTCGCAAGGCATCAGTAGATGTGTCTATCCGAATTCTGTTTCGTCTAAACATGAAGTTCAATCAAAATTGGACGACCAGTTTACAGGTATACGTAGTAAATTCACGTTCTCCACTCGTTTGATGATTTTTACATTCGTGAAAAAAATGTTTTTACTCGTGTGTGCGGAACTGATGAACCTTTTTAAAGCACGCTGTACATGCACACTTGCGTGATCATCGTAATTGCTCCAGTCGCTTCTCTGTGATAGTTAACAAGGTCCGCTTCAGGTCAGCGTCAAAACACTCAGGTCATCCAGTAAGTTAACGAAGCTAGTTGTATAACTCACCGACTGAAAACGTGTCTAAGTCAAGCATTTTGGTGTATCACAGGTACTCATTTGGTTGAAATGACCGAAATTTCATACACTATCAACAACATAGTTAATAGGCTATGAAAAAATTGTATTCAGCCAGTCACAATTAGGTCAGAGCGACACAAACCCTTTCTGATACTTGGTAAGAGGAAATCTTGTTGATAACGCATGTGAAGGGCGCGAATGATAACCAATGGTAAGGCTAGCTTCTTTGGTAAAGTCTTTCCTTTAAATTCGGAAGTGCAACAGTCACCCAGTAGTTAAACCACTTGGCTTACCGAATTCAGCAAAACAAAACTGCTACAACTAAGAAAGAACTCAATCCGTATAGGTAGACAAACCGAGAGCTTCATTGGCACGTTTGCCCTAAAGTCCAGACATACTCTGTTTCATACTAATTTGAGGTAAGTTAGTTAATTTCCACTCACAGAAGACGGGAAGCCGACTAACTCTATGTTCAAGTTGTTTTCACTAGGCATAGACAGAAACTAACAGGGTTTCATTAAATTGAGAATACAATTTGGAAATCGAACGAAGAATAATGAACGAATGGATGGGAATGAGGGATGGCATAAGATCGTTCAGAATGACGTACAAGCAACGGTCCGATGGACCTGTGTGAAGATTGATCAAATTGTGTATGGGTCAATTGAACTCAGACACACCCGTTACATGTTCAGTGTAGAAGTTGCGCGCCAACAACTCATGACAGAGTGCAATTCTCCGAGCTCGTTGTTCTGCTGGCGAATAAAAAAATTTCACTATCAGGTTGGGCAATTGTTGGATCCTCCTTGCTACAATTACATCCCCGATCCTAAGACCCACTTCCAACTCCGAGAAGAAGACGTGGACACCACTGTTTATTGCAAACGATTCAAAAACTAGACCGCAAGTATTCTGTATATATGTGACAGGCAATTACTGTACAATGTAGTCAGGACAAGAAGCGAATCAGACGAGTCGACTACATTAGCTAGTCGTAACATCAGAATTAATCAGGTTGTGGAAGCAGCAAGACGCAGGTGGGGAAATATAAACCACCTGGAGTTGAAACGCACAGGCGTCTGACCGCAAAGTTGCAATTCGATTGGTTAGTTGAAATAATAAGGAACTATTCACACAACAATGAATCCGGCTCGGATAATGAAATATTCTGATTACACTTCAAAGAACTGAAGTTCAATTTTGGTTTCAGGTTTGCACAGTCTCGAGGCCGATATTGGCTCTGACTTTGGATTGAAAGATTCGCTTTGCCTACTTCTCTAAGAGGGGCGTTTTGCAATAGCAATATCATCAGTGCAGCTTCCGTTCACATGAAATTCCAAAAGTGATGCTACCGAGTACAGTGATGCGGTGTTTATGAAAAAAACAACGAGCTACAGGCATTTGTCATTGAATTGGGTTCAGCTATTTTCCCAACTCATCCGTTAGGGGTGTTACTGCTTTTGCGATTAAACATCATCGCAACGGTCACTTATGTAAACAGACTGTGCGTCAACAGACATAGCTAATCAGGTCTGAGTTAAAGACTTGAATGGCGCGCCTGAAGTTGATCAGTTAATGACAGAACTTACCATTCAAATCAACCAGACCGGGATAGTTGTATTTTCGAGTGTTATGTTTTCCTGGAAAACACATTTCTTTAGAATGTTTTACGTTAAAAGTCCACGCCTACATAATTACTCATCTTCTCACAGCCTCCCTCATACCAGTGACAGCGGCAAACTCGAGTTCTACGTTCGAACCCAGAGATTACTGTTCTTATGACTATAATCAAGCCCTCGTGGTGTACTTCAGCCCACTAAGGAGAAGTAACAATATAGACAACTGTCTCGGACAATGACCTTCCTCAAAAGTATAGTTAGCACTGCATTTCGTCTTCACATCGGTTATCTCAAAATATTTTCTACAAGAATGAAGGTAATTTATAAATCACGATTTATTAGGAGGGAAATGAAACCAAGTGTTGAGAATGCATGTGATTGATGTTCCCCATTTACACTGTCCTTTTTTCGATAACGTTTGATATAATTTGTTTTTTTAACAACGGATGGTTGGCAGAAAACCTCGTTACCAGACAAGTTTTGGAATACTCCATTCCGAGAACGATAAATCGTACACTGACATCGACCCGTATGAAGTCATTCACACAATGAAACGTCCATATAATTATTGTTTATGATTGTGTCTTAGTCTGTCTGCAAAAGGAAAGTGAGGTCGGTTGTCTGGAGTGAGCAGCTTTGTATTAAGTTGGGTCAACCTCACAAACCAATCACGACACTCTATTCACGTTCTGTACGTGACAAAATGTGAAATGTACTACCACGATAATAAAAAGTGTTTGGTTGAACCTCACGGACATTTCCCGCACACCGTCTCTCTCGTGACTGTTCATCGATTCCGGGAGACCGTTTCTGTAGCCTGGTAATGAAATAAATCTACTAGATTAATACGCGCAGTCTTAAGTAGCCACACACTAGTAGTCTGCAGGTGAAATCGGAAAGCTTATTTTTCTGGTTAACTAATAGCATAGATCACAAGAAGTTTTACATTACTGCATTACTGCTGGCTGTTATTATTATTTTAATTAGTGGTGAGTAGTGGGAGATTTAGGTTTACAATATTTATTGGGGGCCACTCAGAAACAATTTGATAGACCTTCTCATCAGTCCTAAAATCCCAGACGAGCTCTAACAAAAGCGAAACTCGAGACCACTGCTTCTTTTGGAAAGGGGCCACCTGGAAAGTTTATGGAAATGCGACAGCTGCGATCGGTTGTGGGTGATGTTCAATCTGTATGAAAACCAAAGTCGCTTACTACTGGTCAGTATTCACCATTAATCAACAACACTCAACGTGTTATTGCTTTCTTCGACTTCAACTTGGAGAGAAGCCCTAGTCGTGGGGTCATCGGCTAGACTTAACATGATAGTTGTTATGCCTCTTCTGTAGCCAATAGTTCGATCTGAACATTACTCACAGTTGAATGCAACTGAGCGTTTACATATGATGATTCAGTTCTGCCCAATGCGAGGCCAATGGCGCAGTAGTAAACGTGGCTGCCTCATGAAGCGTGACCGGAGTTCTAGACCCGGTCGTGACAAGGATACACACTACTGACCAACTTTAACAAAAGTGAAACTCGAGTCAAGTGCTTTTCTGCAGAAGGGACTGATTGGAAAATCTATCTGAATGCAACGGTTCCGATCAGTCATGAGTGATGCTCAATTTTCACACTTAATTTAACATTAATCGGCATTCGATTCTACCGAATGATTGAGTTAAGTGATTTCTCAGACTGCAGGTCATCAGTTGGGGCCGTACTACGTGGTTGGGGTTGATGTGTCAGTCCTGGTCTAACAAGTAGTACATGCAAATGATGACATCTGGCTTTTAAAAACTGGCTTGTAGCAGCTTGTTCAAATCTCGTGAATCGTTCATCGTCTGTGCGCGTACTTGCCTCGACAACAGTGATGCAAACACACTGCTCTTACTTCATAAACCTGTCGATCATGGTTTCGTCTGGGAAACTCAATGAAACTATGGTCCGTAGCTAGTATACCTCCTCTGAGGATCGAGGTTCATTCCAAACCACGGTTAGCCCATCTTTTCAAGTGGATAGATCGCTAAGAGTGGCTATAAATAAGCACTACATACAATAATTCAGCAGACAGCATACTGGACTCCTATCTTCCGGATATCGTGGGGACAAATATGCAGTCAAGGCAACCACCACATTAGAACCATTTTGCGGAGCCTTGATCGCTTTACACATACAGGTGACCACGGAATATGGAGTCCAGAATTAAGACTGTATTAAGGGTCGCGTCTTTTTCGAGTGGAACTGGAAAAAGGTGTCCTTTGTTGAGAAGCTATGGTGCTCTTCCCTAAAGTAAATTATTCGGCACGACTGGGACCGGCTCTGGCTAGCGAGGACTAGTGTACTTCGACTGTCACAATATGAAGCCCAGTTGCATGTGATCGCAGTTTTCATCTTCATAAAAATCCTTCTGCTAACCTACTCAAAAAGAAGAAGTGAGACTGAGGCCTCTCTCATGTCAGTTGATATCGTTACCATAAGCCATGTCTTAGTGCGAAAAACACGTTGATCAACGTAACTTCCATAGGATATGATCCCATCAACACCCTTAACAATTGTTATTGTGCACCAGCTATCTCACGAGTGAATATGGTAACTGCTCTCTCAACCTCAGTCGATAACACCATGACGTGAAATTCTCTATCAGATTGTACCTGAAAAGCACTGTTTAAAAAGGCTAATGTATTTTCTGGAATATCGAAACTGGTTAGCTGGGAAACCCACAAAAGTTATGATAACACGTGATAAATGGTTGGCTTACGTAGATACTTCCGTTTTTGTTTATGTTTAGGTAATCGGCTTAAAAAGCGGATTAATAGCTTGATGTTACCTACAAAGCGACTTATTGAACAGCCTTTGATAACTAAACCATCCCAGTTCAACTGTCGTTAAATGCACTTATATAATTGACCAGTATGCTAATCCCTATTGGCTGATCTACTTATCCTACCCCTCCTTGTGCGATGACGCTCATATTCTGTACATCTATTTTTCGCGTATTTCTTCAGATGGTTCTGGTCATCGTTTTCATCGTGGCTGTCATCATCTACCGACTGTTGATCATGCTGGCCTTGTTCAAGGTTAAATTGCTCCGGCCAAACGCTGGAATTTACGCAACCATGTCTGCAGCTCTTGTCAACTTGGTACTTATCATGTGTCTCGGAAAGGTCTACGAGAAGCTGGCCTACAAAATGACTCAGTGGGGTAGGTCTAAGTGGTTTTGCATGACTCCCCTCAAACTTAAACGCGTGTTCACGATGTTTGACGATCAGTCAGTTTGTTAAGCAAAATAAAATAATCTAGTCACAGATGGTTTACTCCGTCTGAAAATTGTTTTAAAATGTGATGTACAACCAAACAGTTACTTGTAGCAAGCAGACAAATCTGTTACAAATACCATGGCTCCAGAATATGGGTTCTGTTAATTCCATTCGATTACTTCTAGGTTTGTTTCAGTGTTTTTGTGTGAGTTTTAGTCACATCCCTTTCAGTTTGGAAATAAAAGCCACCTGACTAGGCGTTTGGTTTCTTCAGGATAGTACCCTTTGTTTTGGGTTTGCAGACTATACCGTTCACGGTTGGAGATTAAATTAATCTTCCCTGTTTGGAGGGATACACAAACTACAGCCCTTTGGAACCATTAGCAGTTAGAAAACTTTCTCGGAAAAACAAACTTTTGCGGGCTCTGTAAGATAAATGCTTGTGGTAGAAGACGGCCGTTTCAAGAGTTACACTTGACGTGTGTCGAAACAGTTACCGAATAACTGACTGCCAGTAGAATGGTTCAAAATAAAACTACAGAATCGTGGGGTAAAGTAAGCTAAAATTAGGATGACTTCTTCAAATAGGTCATTGGACCAGCTTGACCACATTTCACTTCGTTTTTACCAACAGGATTATCTCAGGCCAGCGTCCATCATACATCGTTCTCGCGAGGTCTGTCTACTATAAAAACCAACTATGCGACTGACCCACGTAGAAAAGGAGCTGTATATAGTCACCCACATTGACTACATGTGTAAATTTTAGGATTTCCGATGACTAACCTCGGTTTGGATAAATATATGAGAGCTGTGTTAAAGTAGGAATCTGTACATAAAATTACATAAAACACAGGTTAGACTTAAACATATATTCACTACTTGGTCGCAGTTTTTTGCACGTGAACGAGTGTTGATAGACTAACACCTTAGTCTGTAACTACTTTTGGAGTTACAGTTCATAACGAATGCAGATTATATCACTATTCACAAGACTATGGCATAGAACAACATTGATGGGCAAACTCATTCCAACCTACACCTGTACGTTCTATACCTAAACGGCTACAACATTAACTTCACACAAACGTTGGTAAACCCTCCAATGCCGACGCACTCGGGTCGAGTAAAGAACTGCTAAAAAGAGCACATCAAACTGTGTGCCCAAAACTTCCCTGTAACTCATATAAGCATTCAAACACCCACATCCCGCAAATTTGTCATAACCGCTATCATTTGTTGCATTGAGACACAAGTGGAGTGCTCGCACATGATGTCAGCATTATCAAGACCATACTTATTCCTATAGGACAATGAAATCACCTCTTGGTTCTCCTTGTGGGTTTTCCTAAAGCAGTGGCTTTGATTCAGAATGGATATAATAATCTTCGAATAATAAGACAAAAATAAACTGGACATCTAGTGAACGTCAACAAAAAAGACCATACGACCGTTCCAGTGGTCCTCCTTCTCCTCTTTTCTCATGAGGTAGGCTTCAAAACTGTCTATTCTATCCACTAAAACATCAGTTCTCCTGCATTCGTTTCTCTTTGAATCTGGAGAGTTGACGAAAAAGAGGACGCAGTTTGTTCAGCACTTAAAGTTGATCCTCCCATCTGCACTCTTCTTAAATCGCCACCTGAAGTATTGATGTGAACCTGGTGATCGTTAAAATTGTTAAAATTGGTCAAACATTCTAGCTGCCGTTTCAGCACTGAAAACGGACAGCAAGCGACTAGGGGAAGGCTGTGTCCCCGAGGTCAAACCAGGCGATTCTCGCAGGTGCCACGATGGTCACGTGTCCCGTGAGGGCAAGCGTACACAGGCTGGTGACGTCAAAATTACCGATGAGTCATGCTGCCCGTCCATTCTCGGCTTGTTGGAACCAGTTCAGCACAATACGACCCAACCACCAGCCACTATCGAAAACCGATCGACAGTGAAATGCAAGGGCTCAACATGTTGACCCCCCTGTATTGATATCGACCGTGGAAAATAGAGTGTAAATAGAAACATACCAGGCTAGCCAGAAGCAGAGCGAGTTGTCATTTTTGACCCAGGATGGATAGTACGAAATGGATAGGTTGATTAAAACAAAAGCAGATAAAAAACGAAAATTATCAAAAATGTACAAATGAATGAAACTATCAAAAATATTAGTTACTATAGTTACTACAAGCTTCGTTCAGTGTCCCGAGTCGAGATAGCAAGAACACGCTAAATAAAAATACACACATTGACCGTTCAGTCATTCTGGAGGATTATTAGATACAATGCATTGTAGTGTACGAACTGACTATTTTCTGCCACAATGAAGGGCAAGGTTGTCACCAGGACGGTAATTGCACTGGCCAAAATAAAAGAACTTAGTTGACAATACCACGTGGGCATAGAAAAGAGTGATGGAATAACGTGATGGCAAAATAGAAACTTAATCAGATCTTCATTGTGTGGTAGGCAACAAATATGATAGTGGAGATGAAAGGTTAAAAGCCTCTTCGTTTACTCTGATCGATTCTGATTAAAACTTGAATTTGTGTCCAAAGTGTATGCATTGAGTCTGCTGACTTTAGCACATGCTTACAAGAAGTCAAGTCAAGCGGCTCGCAAAGGTAGGTTTGATGGATTACCCTTGAGATGAAAATTTAACATGAGTCAGAACAGGTTTTTATCGAATAAAGTCAAGTCATCTATGAGCTGTTATTAGTGCACGGGACATTGTCTTGGTTTGAACAGTCCTTCTGCAGATGGCAGTAGGCGGCTTAAAGCTATCAGCTTTGTTGTCACTAGTTGTGCTGAATCAATAAGACAAATATCCTTCACGAGATACAGCTATGATATTCACCTCGAGATGAAAACGCATTAACGACGTTAGCATTATCGAAAAAATTTCAGGGCGAAACGTTATGAACATGGCAGTGAGTAGTCAAACAATTGATTGGCCTTTTTTTAGCTACTACGGCACAATTCAAACACAGGACAACATTGTCTGAAGCCATTTCTCGAAAGTTCATTTTAGCGGTTGTGATATTCAGCTTTTCGCTCCCTAGGGAGTACCCGGCGCAGTTACACCATTTAGTATCTAGTCGTAGTCAGCTTATTGAATAATGGGAACTGCACATTATTTGAAATGATCTGAAGGCACCGAAAAATAACACGTACACCTTCTTTTTTAAGGATAGACGGCAGCAATAGAAAACAGTAATTGCACGAGTTATATACAGTTGACATAGTAGACAGATGTGAGTAAGAGAATGATAAGCAACCGTATTAGAAGGCAACACGTTGTACACTACAAGTGAGCTCAAGAAAAAACATGGTCTGCTGGTACAGTGGCGAACTCTGTAGGGCCAGTCATCAAGGTCTGTAGATTCACACGGACGTGTGCACCGAGCATATCAGCCCTCATGTTTGGCTGCTAGGATACAAAGGACTATTGGCTTGATGTCTTATCAAACAATCAGGTCGCACTGATTCAGGTACGGCGAATACGCTTGGTGAGCGTCTAGCTGGACAAGACCAAAGTGGTCTATTAGGCAGTACATTAAACTTTAGGGTCGAATACTGCGTTGAGTTGGTGGAGGCAAACAACTAACCGTTTTTAATAATCAATATCCAAGTAGAATGTTTGGAAATCGGCACTGATGACGTGCGATAGTTCTTTCCACTTGACCCCAAGGAGCGCGGTTCACCATGCCATTTGTTGTGCTGTTTCTTCACTGACATCCGCTTCTTCTCTAGTAGTGCCGCTTACCGGATAGCGTCCAACGGTGTAGGACTTCCGTTTGATTAATAGTTCTGCTGGTGAAGTAATATCCGGGATTTTGTTATTGTACACTTCAAGAAGGAGGTTTGAGCTATTTGTTCTACGATCCCTTCTCTATTTTTTGTGATATCTCATCAAATGAATCTAATTGCCTATAGGATTGCGTACCGAACCACGGTGACCAGATGAACAACAGAGAGTAACTACAACGAAAGCGTTTGTAACGAAACCATTGTCATAGTGGAAAACGTATCTGGTTTCTATAGGTCTCTCTGGTAATTATTCGACTTTCCTAACTTATTTATCACAACGAAGTAAACGTTATAGTCTACAGGTTGGCCGGTTTACATTCTTCTTCAGAACGGCGTTTGACAATAGTCGTTTTCATGCTGTTGTCAGTAGTCTTTCTATAAGTGTGGACGATTGCAGAAAAACGTAGTCAACACTGTGTCTGGACATTCCCATTTGCCTGACACTTACGGTCTTTTACATAACCCAAACTTATGATTAACTGTCTGCAAGTATTTTTGAAACCAATGAAGTGGTTGAACTGTTCAGTTCAACCAACCGAGAATCACGCGGACTAGTCCACTTATCCCCACAAGCACAGGTTCGCAAATTCTACGACCGGTGAGTTCTGGTCGCATCAACTGGACACCACAACCTGGACTTATCGCATACCCTCGACCTGATTTCGTTGACACAAACCTTGATGAGAATAAGAAAAACGCCAGTGTATCTTTTGAACGAACAACAAGCCGATTCTTACGTTCATTAGCCACGTTTTGTGATATGAACACAAGTTACTCCAGAGTGATAAAACGTTTGTGCATAATCTAGCGTCTGGTCTGACGGTCTTCATATGTAAGTACGCACGAACTGTCCTGTACCGATTTTGGTCACGTAACCTAGATCAGATGAGTCAATGGAGGACCCTGATTTGTTGAGTTCAAAATGGCCCTCATTTATTATTGTGGAGAATACCTATCTGAAAACTATGAAGAGCAAATATCTTAAATTCCATCGCATTCACTTTACGCTGAACTACACAGTCGGTCCACCCCACCCACGTTTCACTTCTCTCACAACTCCGGCTAGATTTTCACTATACTTGCCGTCTGACTTTTTCGTGCATCCACTTACAAACATTTTGATCGTTTTACTAATTGAAAAGCCTGTCAAGAACAGGCTGACATTTCCCGCACCACTTAATCACAAGCCCTATGTCTAAAAGTCAGCGTTCATTTGTTGTAACGATAATTTTGTGAGAGCTAGCAATAAGATGCTTTCACTCAGACCACAATCACGTGAGAGGACAACACCCTGACTAGCCAGCTACCCCTTACCGTTCACTCTGTGATGAATGAGAGTGGACTATAACAGACGGTTTGACATCCTATCTGGAGATGTAGTGACTTGATCTCATTTTGTGTGTGCGTGTGTGTGCAAACTTAAATCACCCCGCCAAATCCTTCTAACAGGGTTTCACTTTTAATTTGGTTGCTCTCACTTATGCATGCTTACCAAAACTTTTGGAGACAACTGATATCACTAACGCCCTCTGCATGTTGGACAGAATGTTACCAAGGCTTTTTCCACCACCCATTGACTGCAACACTGAGTCTGGCACTTGATACCTACGGGGCGCTTATTTGATTCCCGACGAACATTGCAGTTGTAGATACTTAGCGATCCATAGCTGAGCATTGATAATTTCGAGTACGGGGACGAACCAACCCAAGATCAGTCAGACTAATCTATACATGTTATATGTGTTTTGACAATCTAGCTGTTAGCATGAACTATTTTCGTATGACACCGACCAGCGAAATAAGCGATAATTGGAAGATGACACTCTTTGTGTCGTACTGGACTGAGAGAACAATACCAATCGTTCAAGAAAGGTTTATCAAAGAAAAAGGTCTTTAACTTTGTATCTTTGTATCGTTACCTTCTCGTCGTTCTGTTGCTGGTGGGATTATTCAGTTAAATGTCCAATCAGTCAGCAGTTCACCTTAACCCAGTCTATATTTTCATTGGCCGTTGATTTGCTGTTCGCATGCTTTTTCTTGCTTATTTGTTTAAATATATCAGTTTGTTTTTGTGACTGACTTTGAAGGGTAGTGGCTTTGATCTGCTCAACGTCTGATGTATGCACGAAAGTTTGGTTGCATTCATATTATTGCCACTTGTTACGAATTTAGTAAGAAAATACGAAAGAATGATTTCCAGAACGCTGTAATATTAACTACACAATAGACTGATGACCTTTTTATCGAAAAAGGTACACGCCCACCGATATGTAAGTGCAGTTAACACACACACCCCAGTTTGTAAGCAGATGGCAGCCGAATGGAAAGCTGGTAGGTATTTATATGTTACTGGTGACGCATTCACTGCATAGTTCAAAGTAGCTGCGTACAGGAATACGAATTACACCGCGTACATATCTACTGTGTGGAAGAAAAACGAAATAAATGTAATTTGAGAGGCATTAAGCAATCTCAATTTACTGGAAAAAACGATACCACTTTTACGGAGTAACAACAGTTTAAATTAATGATTACCATTGGACAATAAAGGTTGCGTTTTGACTGATCCGTTCGTTATTGCGTTCTCGACCTTGATTCAGGCATTCAGGCTGTTTAAATCCGTCACAAATTTCAACTTGTTTTAAACATCACATCTTGCCTACAAAATCGACATGACTGTTGACTGTCGTTTTCGACTAGCTGACATCGATCGACCCCTCGTCTGCTTCCAGTACTGTGAGTGACATCTGATTGGCTGAACATTATCCATTCATGAAGCCGCTCCATTTCACTCCCACCACAGTGGTGACATCCTGACTGAAAGCGTTTCTTGAAGCTGTCTGAATAACCTTGGACTCTTGCCAAATTCTTAGCTGTGGCGATACCCTACAGGCCACTTCATAGGGGAAAATGTGAAGACGCCATGCCCAGATACCCAATGTGGCTTTCCAGCGATTTTAGCGATTTGTTCATGGGTTCGAGGTTGGAGGCCCAAATCACCAGGATCCAGTCAGTTTGTCCATTTCGATGTCGGCGATTTTCTGTTGACCTGAAAGGCAGTCCTTAAAAAAAGGGTGTAGCACTGCCTTGCGGGTTACAGTGAATACCGAAAACAGAGTAAAATACTCATCTAACAACTTCTTAAGTAAGTGAAAACCTACTAACATTTTGAAACGGTCCCTAGAACAGCAGCTAACAACCTCTAATGGGAGGTCATTCCAGTGGTTGATAACCCTGTAAGAAAAGAACTGTTGTTTAAAGTAGATCCGGAGTCAAAGCTCACAGAGCTTCTTGTCGTCAGACTTCAACTATGATCAAATACTGGAGTAAAGAATTGCTGCACGAGTCCTGCGTTAAACAAAGAGTACGTCAGAATCAAGTCGCCGCAGAGTTCTCGAAATTCTAATGGATAAAGATCAAGAATTTCTAGACGAGATTCGTAGGAGAATTGCCGCAAGCCAGTGACCATTTTGGTAGCTATTCGCTGGACAAGTTGGATGGCGAGTATATCCTTTTACAAGTCGATGTATACGACCTGATTAGCACACTCAAGCAGTGGTCTTAGGTAGACCCTGTAGAGCGACTGAAAGACCTGTCTATCTATGTGGGGAAAGGCTCCTTTTATCACCCCAAGAGTCCCAAATCCTTTATTGGCGGCCATCAGGCCGACAACCAAATCCATGGCTCTTTTTCAAGGTCAACCTTCGCGATATTTGTTACACTTTGTGCACCGTGTATCACGAGTAGGTTCCCAGAATCTCCTCCGAACGACATATATGCACACCTGCTGTCGCTTAGAGGGAGATTTCAGCCATCCGATCAGCACTTAATACGGTCAAGGTCAACCTGTAGTACACTGGGATCACAAGCATTCCAGATTTTTAAATCATCGGCATAAAGCGGGACGTTGCTAAAAATAGGGTCAGGAAGGTCATTGATGTATATTAGAAATAACAGCGAGCCGAGTACGGATGCTTGAGGAACTCCAGCAGAGATTGGAGAAAGACAGGAAAGGTCTGATTCGGTTTTCACTCTAAAAGTGCTGTTACCAAGAAAAGATGCAATCCATCGGAGAACCTCTCCCTAGATGTCATAAGCTTCTAGTTCGTGTACAAGAGGACCATGTGGGACACGGTCAAAGGCTTTGGCAAAGTCGGGGAAGATAGCATCCGGGATGTAGCCATTGACTTCGGCGTCTGTCGGGCTATCCATGAAGATTAGCATATTGGTTACGCATGATTGGTCGAGACGGAAGAGGAGAAAGGGTTAGTTGAAATGAAGTGCTTACGGATGGCACGTTTTAACAGACACCCCATTATCTTGTGAGAGTTGCTGGTGAGGCTGATCGGCCGACAACTAGCAGGGGAATGAAGATCACCTGTCTTAAATATAGGTGTGACAATGGCCTCTTCCCATGACTCCGGAAGAGTGCTGCTCCAAAGTGTCTGTTTAAACAGACTATGGAAAGGCACCGGCAAACCAGAGGTTGTTTTTTTGAGGATCCGAGGATGAATCCCATTTGGTTCCACTGCACCATAAGGATTGATCTCTAACAAGAGATCCTGAACGTTGAGCACAGACAGTGCAACTGGTAGGAGTGGGTAATGGAAATTTCTATGCGGAAGAATCGAATGCCAATTTGGTGGAACCACATTGTATACTGCCGAGTAGTATTCTCTGGACACCTCAGCAACCATCTGGGAACTGGAGGAGGTTTCCCCGTCGAGAGGCCACAGAGAAGGCACTGATGGCTTAGCTTTTCTCTGGCGGCGCACGTGCTTGAAGAGGAACCTCTTATTTCCGCGGTTTATCAGTAGGATCTTTGACTGTACCTGTTGGGTGTGTTGACGGATTTCTCGCTTTCACCCGTTTCGTACAGAGGGAAAGGCTTGCCCGTTAGCCTCTGCTTAGAAAATAGACGGGAACGTAAGTCAAGAGGATGACATATGTTCAGCGTAGCGATAAGCGAAGAGAGGACTTCCATATTTCGTCAGGAACAAATGTCTCATCAGTTTCGTGAATGGCAGCTTAAGAAGGAAGGTAGTTTGAGTTCATTGAATCAGATACAAATTTGAGTGTACTTAGGAATGTCCTTAGTACATCAAAGTTGGCCTTCTAAAAACTTCTGAATGAAGTCTTCGTTATAGAATTTTGCAACCAGCAACGGATAAAATCGAAAGCTAGTAACAAGTGGTCAGTATGCCCCAGCGGTGGTTCGATGACCACTCTATCTACCAGATGAGCCTCATTTTTGATAGCCAGTTCAAGCAATGAGGGTGTCTGTCATGGATGGTGCCGTGTAAGTAGTTCAACATGTGTCCAGGCTTTCTCACGGATTAACATTGCCATGGATTTCGACAGTCCACATTTAGATAATTCATCTGATGCAGTTATATAGTTGACTTTGGGTGCGTTAAAGTTGTCCATAATGAGGAGAAATGCCATGTAGACAAGAGACGGTCTAAGGCGGCAAGAATGGTCTCATCGTCGGATGCACTGCACGACAGTGATCGGTAAATGACACCGATAAGGAAAGTGTCACGACTGGGAAGCTGGAGTTTGAACCACAGTCCGTCGCATTTGTTTAGTGAGGTAAATTCCGCCATGACAGATGGCACCGGTAGATTCTGGTTTAGGAAGATCGCGAAGCCTCCCATGCGTCCACAGAAGGAGTCTGTTTGGCATAACGAGTACCTGGGGAAATTATTTCGTTATCACTGATATATGTGGAAAGCCAGGTCCTTGTTAAATCAACACTATGGGGGGAAAGTGTCGTGGACTAACTGTCTGATATCTGGTAGTTTGTTTAAAAGGCTCAGAAAGTTAGTGTACACTCACTTGAGGGCTACCTCCTCATTTGGCTGGGTGCAAAAAGAGACAAATGAGTGCGAGGAAGTGCTTGAGAAAGTAGTCCTGGTAGTGAAGGGAAATTCGTACACGGCCTCAGAGTGTCCTGAATCTTCTTGGGGGTAACGACCTTTTCATCGCAGCCTGAACATAAAGGTGCGTCCCTATGGGACACTGTCCGTTTCTGTTGGCTCAAGGCCAATGGCTTTTGGACCGTATTCACTTTCTGAATTACTGGAGGGTGGTTTGCATTTTTGCACCCCCGAAAATTTGGATGGGATTTTGGGTTGGTAGAGAACTTAGGACGAAATGACCGTGATCCGGCAGAGGAAAATGCGGTTAAAATAAGCCAAGTATGGGTCTTTTTGAATGCAGAAGACGATCCAAGCAGACTCATTGGGTTGTAAAGCTTAGGAATAAAATAATTTTTAATGGGCGTTTTTGGGGACGAGATGGTTAGAGGGTTAGAGCAAGATGGTTGGCCTGTAGCGTCTTTGGGTGCTACTGGTTCAGACCCGTGCAGCCCCAAAGAAAATTGGCCATCCAAGGTGATGGGGGCAGCCGCCCTTGATGTGGGTGCAGACACGTGAGTTGATCTTTTCGGAGGCACTGATCCCCTCTTGAGAAGAGGAGTAAGAACTTTTATGTTGGTTTGAAGTTTGAGGTCAGCCTTGACGAGTGACCTTATTATATCGAGCTAAAAGCGCTTCTGCCGCTCCTGAAATGAGCGATCCCGTGAAACTCTCCTTAGGTTAGCATGACTTTTCGTTAGCTGAACTGCTTTGTCCAGAACCTCCCCCTTGCTAATCATCGCGGGTAATGTCACAAGAAGTCCAAATGACCTCTTGGTAGCTTCAGAGCGGGATCTGCTGGCAGAAACCAAGTTTGTTAATTCTAGAGGGAATGAGGTGTTAGGCACCGTTTTGGCTTGTTCACTTGGAGAGGATTTGGTCGGAAATCGTCCCCACAAAGCGAACCTCCTCTCCCAGAGTGCCTTGTCTCTCAAGTTTGTCGCAGCTTTCTTCACTTGAGCTGCGGACAAAGCCACTGCCTTACCAGCAACCACCACATCTGGAAGGGTGAGCGCAATATACTGCTCCAGTGAGCCCACTTATGACTTCATGTCAGGTGAAGCGTCTTGTGTTTCAACCAGAGCTCGTTTAACCGTGGCCATGTGCCGTGCATTGACATTTTCAAACGTCTTACAACTACACTTTAAAGTTTGATGTTTTTGCTCACTTGGGATGATGAGCAACGGGACGGATGCAACCTCGGAAGAAATGCAGCCTTCACAAAAAGACAGATCATGCAGAAAAATGACTTTCTTAAAGAAGCCAGCAGAGTGTACTGGTCCTTATTGAGGCCGGTGCACTTAGCCTGATACTAGTGTAGGCACGTCTGGCATAGCATTCTGTTGTGAACAGTCATGCGGCAACCGAATCGGCCACAAACACTCGATGCTTCCGATCCACCGAAGCTGCTGGATTGCGTGTCTGTCACTGTGTTATAATTTGTGAACAAAATAGGAACCGAGCAAATATCTACGCAGATAATACTCAGCTGAATTGATAAGTTAAACGGTGACGCTAATTGTACAAATTTAGATGTTCAGAGCACCAACAATATAGTATAAAACAGGTACAGATACTGTGACCCAAATAATTTAGTACGTGACGAAATTACCATGTTGTTCGAAAACGAATAACAGTAATCGATTGTAATTTTTGATGTGCAGGGCACCAATAGGGCAAAAATATGAGGAGAAGAAGACTTGAACCAAATATCAAGTTATCTGCGCAAAGGCGGTATTGAGACCGTCCAACATCTTCTGTACCATTAAGTAAGAAAATATTCAGCTATACAAGGTTGAATAGTTTTTGTGAAATGTTCCATTACTCTGGTATGGTGACCGTAGGCAGAATTATTATTGGATCGTCTTTTTGTCGCGTGCACAACCGTTTGGCCTAAAACTGAGAAATAAAGGAGACGCGACAACACCATTCATTGGAAGAACGAGTCAAAAATTAGTCCACGGAGGCTATTAATCTATAAGACGAAACGATCACCATACATGGCTGACAAGACGCGAAGCAAATCAAATGAGACGATCACATATGGTAGTCAGACGCAAAGCGAATCAGCTGGAACGGGCACATATGATAGTCAGGGAGTGTTACAACAAATCACGTTACAGGGAGCATCAGAAAGTAAACGGGAGGACACAGTCCAGATAGCGCACAGACATTCGAACGTAAGGTTGCAGTATGATTGGCTGAGTGAAACCATACCAAAGCCATCACCATATCATTCGAAACTGGATAAATTGATCATTGTGGCGTGATTCATCCTGGCAGCTTCGTTAGGAAATGTACCTCCTAACAATTAGGTGCCTCAGTGTCCGGTAGAATTAAGTACTTTACAAGAAGACCTGTCATCATTTCTTGATACTGCAGAGCGTTGAAGATTCCAGGAATGAATGACACGCCTTGTTTAGAAGTTATAGTGCGTATTCCAAACCATAATAATCTTCACTTTCAAACTATGTCGAATCCCTACGAACTTGTGTAGAAGCTGTTGCTCCCAGTAAGTTCGGGTTTTGTTATTCACTCTACAATTACCAGGGTGCCCTATACCACCCGAAAAAATGATGTCTTCACACAAGGTCGTTTGTCTCTTGAATGATTCAGCGACTGGTTCACTGTAAAGCACCTGCTGTTTGCTATCCTAGTAAAGAGATATGGCTGGAGGTGCCTCTTCACTGGGGAATGTGTGTCTAGTCAAAACTCACCCTAAAGCTGTTGCGAACGCAACCGGAGTCGACCAGCACCAGTCTATCAGGTTGGAGCTTACCCACCAAGATTTTTGGTTTTAAGCCGTTGGTGAGTAAAACAAGTCACTTGAACGTGTGTCGGATTTAAACATTCGAAATGTTCCACTCAAAGTTGTGGAAAGCAAAAACGAACTGGCCGATCAAAACAAGGCGTGACTGACACACAACACCAACTACCAAAATAGATGCCTTTGTTGCTCTATAAAAATGGCAGTATTCCTCTAGTAAAATGCTTGGTGTCCTGTGAACTCTCGTCATAGATTCTTTTCGATGTGTTGGACAAGTGTATGATACTATATAAAGCAACAGTCAAATGAAACCGGACGGAATGAATTCCAAGACAGTAAAGCACCCGTATAATTAAGGCAATACTTAGAATAATGAATTTTTCTATACGGTAATCTAAAGGAGCCTCCAAGTTAGCTGTTTTACGGCTGTACAGCTTCTTGGTCAAGGTCTTTAGTGATTTCATCAAGTACTCATAAATCGCACTTTTCACCTACTCATAACGGGTGAGACAGACCATTATCTCCCAGGTTACATCTGCTTGAGGTAGTCACAAGGCTGTTCAGCTACGACTGGATGACTCCAATATCGCTCAGGTGAACAAGAACTTTCAGACTGCGAATGTGGCTGTCTACGCATGTTTACCCCACATATCGAAATTCCCTTAATGCCCTCTTACCTAACTGGTTACGATAACCTTACTCACCTGACACGTCTTCTTGTGAAAGGTGTATATCTATTAACTCACTTGTCATAGCCATGAGTTCAGTTGTTTCAGCCTCCGAAATCCGCCTATGTTACTCTGGCTATCTCTGCAACTGTTTTTGAAAGTGGTCGCAAGCAACGCCGCCACCATTTTTGGAGTTGTAATTAGTATAGCAGTTAGTGAGTGTCGCACACTGAGTGAAAACAGCATACTGTGTGTGAATTCGCCCGCTCATGCCTGACCTGCTAATCAGGCCGTCCATTTTTTCTGTATTTTCCTCGCGCGGTTAACCACAACCTAACCAATATCATATCACCAACACGGTTGCTTGAATTCATGGTGTTTATTGTATTATGTATTATGTATTATTGTATTATGTATTGTGTAATAATTGGACTATTTTGCCTTAACTGATGTGGTCAGAGAGCACAGGATAACCTGAGCGTCTAGTCTATGGGATAAGTTCGAACACACAGTTTCCATTTTCTGTTCAACAGACTGTATTGGAAAGAAAGTCAGTGACGTCCCTTGTGGGTTACAAATGAGGTGACCGAGGAACTATTGGGTGATGTCGACTGTGCTCATTACGTAGTACAAGTGCCGGACGTACATGATACGACCACGTTTTGGTTAATTGGATACTGCTGAGCTCACACTGCACCCTACTGATTAGGTTCTTTGATGAGAACCAACATAAGGAGGTTTGCACTATGACCAACCTACGATTGAACTCAATGAACCCAGTGACCCCAATTGCTCACAGAAGTAGCTTGGGAGTGGAATGTAACTGGTGTGTCTACGAGTGGATAAGATGATTATATGATTCAGTGGGCCAGTTGGGAAGCGGCATCAAGTCATTGACGTCAGATACGGTTCAACTTCATTTCATATCAGAAGTCTGTTAGTGCAGTTAGAGAGATGGAAAAAACGTGTCCGATAGGGTTTAGAAAAATTATGCGCACGGCCAGTTTAGAAGATGGTATCGACCCTCTTTGAACCTTGACAGGATGGAAGAGGAACTAGTTAAATCGCATGCACCAAGGCGGACAACTGTCGTTCTTAGATATTTTACGTAGTTTTCTGCATATGTACAGAATTTGGTTCTGTAGTAAGATAGATGTTTTACAAATCTTCTGTTTCAAACCACACGAAAGGAAAGGTAGCAGTGTGTACATCACTTCAAGATGGTACCTCAAGACAAAAATCGCAAAATGATTCGGTAGCTATAGATCTCACTGGTTGTTTGCCATGATGACATGACCGTAAAGAGAAACCACTTCCCGGCCCTGTTCAGGCGACAATCTACTGTGATACCAAACTGCCCGTAACAGTCCAACCTTAGCAACTTCTTCATTTAAATTACCGACTTATGATACACAAAGTCTTAATGGTTTGTGTGATCAGTGTATTGCTCAAAAGCTTCTTTCAATCGGTTTTGGAGTCTGTACTTGAAGCGTTTCTTCAGGTTCGCCGTTGGTGAACCATGGTTGCGATGCGTCGTCTTTCTGAAGAAGAATTCAAATAGCGCTGTATTCTGTATTCTAGACAATCCCGTTCTCATCCCAAAATCCTTCTGCACACATTGACTACCGTCGCCTTTCTCTGATCAAATGAAAACACCGGCTTCAGGCCACACACTGAGTACGGTACGCCTCCTGCAGACCGACTTGGTAGCGGCAGGTTAACATGCTGATTACCATTAGACGATGCTGTGGACTAACTGATTACGGCCCTATTCTACACTTTTACTGGCTTGGTGCATACAGTCTACCTCCATCTTGAAATCTTTATCCATTTGCCGCTATGTAAATGCATTGCAGTAAATTGTGTACCGGATAAAATACAGTTAACTATTTTCAAAAGACACGCGCCTGATTTCTGTATGAAAATATTTGTAGGGGAAATGGCTGTTCCAATGAACAATCTTGTGATCTATCCAGTCAACTACACGGCAACAACACAACAAGTCAGCAACTATGGACTGGTTATGAATAAACGATCCGGTTCTTGGGCCCAAGGTCACCAGTTGAGCCGAAATGAACCAGCTGCATAGTGTTATTCACAAAAAAGTGTGTTTGAAGCTCATGTACAGTTGACAAGTGCTTGTGGTTTAGTGAATGGAAGACTGAGTCCTTTACTTCTTCCTGCTGACAGACGCATGTTTCAATTGTAATCAAGTCTCAGATAATGAGGTGGTTATAACGCTCTGCTTACCGGCTTTGAATAACGGATTAATATATTTTCATGCCTGCATTTTTTGGTCTACTGAGAAAAAACAGTCGGATCGTGCTTGTTTATTCAGTGGCTTTATAGTATGACTTCAAGTTGTCACTTCTATACAGGTTTATGTCCACAACTTCCACACTGTTTACAGTTGGCCAATGTTCTTCCATTCAGATGGGCTATGCAGTTGGCCTTCTTCCAGAAGAGGCACCAGGCTTGAGCTTTACCCGTCGTCAGTAGTACACATTCTTGTTATGCTTCAGATTTTAACTCCAGTTCATGTACTCAAAAAGCAGCGGAGCTGACCGCGGTATTACTTACTCCATATTAGATATCACAAATGTCACTAAATGGCTCAATCAAGAATGATACCGGAATCTAATGTTCACTTTTAAAAGATTACTGCTGAAACACCCGTCTGAGTTCAAAAACTACGGTCAGTTTTGACTGATCTTCAATTTATATCGACCATACCCCATATTACTTATCCAGGATTCTAGGAAACCCAGAAAAGTTTTGAGGCAAGTGTGCACCACACTCAAGTAAAAGTTTCCGGAAGCCTAGAAGTAATATTAGACACAACATTTTCCTCATACATAAAGATCTTTCCGATTCATTGGATAATCGAACTGGTTAGGCGAAAGATGTTTTGTTGTACCACTGAACTTCTCCGTTTTGAGATAAACATTAAACGACCTCCCTTGCTTCAGTATGCATATCTGAGAGTCACGAAGGGTATCTTCTACTGCAGCACAACCACTGACTGTTAGATAATTATTATAACTATTCAGTAATCTCTTGGGAATACTACCTTTGCGTCTGATACATTCCAATCCTAAACAACACAACACAATGTGCAACAACCGATCGGTTCATTATGTATTCCCTTTCCCCTACAGTAATTAAGGCTGACAGGCCGCGATTCCTCATTTGTTTGACACTGCAGAAGTTGCTTCTGGTTCCATGTTTCTAGAGGACACATTGCAGGCAATTTGTAAGAATTTATAACAACAATCAGCCAGTTGATGTTTAACATATCACCTCATTCTGGATATGTAAAGAATCTTCCCACGCTACACTTGCTCCAGCTTCAAACAGTGATAATCAGAACATTCCACAGAATCACTTAAACTCAGTCACTGCTAATATATTAAAGAAAAGATTCATTTATGAAGGAAACAGAGCTTGGGTTTTCTCCGAAAAAGCCATTAGAACCAAATACTTGTTCACAACTTATTCATCAAGAGCTAGGCAAGGAAACCTCATCATATTTCGTGAACCTTTCCTGCTTGAATGAGTGAACAATAAGTTACTTCTTGATTTATTACCGATGTGTGACAAATGTCTTAATCTTAAATCACAAATTCCTCTACACATCGAGTAATCCATCAACTGACTCACACCCACTAGTCAAAGACGGAGAACGTAAGGGTGGTTCTCTAAGGCTGGAATGCTAAGTAGGCAACCTATTATGTAGGCAGATAGAATTCGAGTATGCCCATACTAGAAAACACTGTCTGAATTTTTGGGAGTTTCTAACTCATGTTCACCATGAGCTTACACGTGTTATCCGCATGCCCACTCCGTGGACCCCTATATGTTCACGTTTTCTGGAACATGGGTATCAGTGTTACATGCTGATGCACCAGAGCAGTAGTGTTCCTCAAGTGTTTTTTTATGTATAAACCGTTCAACACAATTATCTGTCTGACCACTTTACAGCTAGGAGCGTACAACAGAAAGACATTTTTTCGATCCGTACTGATGTAGAAACAAACAACAGTTTTCAGTTTATTGGACGTAAATATCTATTATTCCCGTTACTCTAACCACCATCGTCACCATTATTGTTGCCGTTCCAGAAATGCATCGAACCCAAAGCGCCTTCGAGAACCAGTTGATATTCAAAGTGTTCCTATTTCAATTTGTCAACTTCTATTCCTCATTGATCTACGTGGCATTTTTCAAGGGCAGGTGAGTGCCACTATCTTGACCTATATGATTTGTCTTCATGACTTTTCCAACACTTATCCCAACTTTAGGGGTATTGATTTCCGACCATTGTACATGAATTAAGCCAGTGGAAATGCGAAAGAAGTGGCGTTTATCATAATAACGTTTCTGTTCAAGTCCTGAATGAAATGCACACACAACTTTGAAAACTGGGCTTGATTAATAACGTGGTCTTGTTTATGAAATAAAAGAAAATCTTTCATCAATTTCGGTTGAAACGGTTTACTGATAACTTGTCAATCTGGTTACGATGGTGAAGTGAAGGCGGAAAACTTCACTCACAGAATATTCACGAACAGATTGGTTTATGAACTGCGGACTTTCACTGCTCCACTAATTTGAAGTTACATTCCCTCGATCCAGTTCACTAATGGCGAAAGAATATATACGGTGATGGACGTTAAGAGTTTCTTCACACTTATCCGTCGACAGCTTACAACACTAGGTTATATGTAGCATGGGAGTGGCAACGGCAGAAAAGGCTAACCTCTCAACTTTTCATGAGACGAGCTGTTGTTATCAGTTTCAAGGCAAACAATCCGCCTGAGCATGGGCCGGAAGGTGAGCACTGATCAACATCGCCCTCGAAAAACCGACCAGCACCAGTCAATGAGAACAGAGATCAGCCACCAAGTTGTGCTTGTTTTTAAGCCGTTGGTGAGTAGAACAAGTCGATTAACTTTTCTGAATGTGCGTTTATGGGTAGGATCTTCCACTCTTGTGAGCAGCCATCGGTGCAAATCTACTAGGCCATCTGCAGCAGTGGTCATACGAGACCTGTTTTGTATACCGTCAATGAAAATAATGAAATTTATAAGTACGGATTATTCCGATTGGCCTTGTGGTGTATTGGGCTTTGTAGTGAACCAGTAAGATTTGGATGAGTGGAATCTGAAGGGTCAGAATTTGTGAGAAAACAGATCTTAATGATAAAAATTAGAATATCATCTCAATCATTTCTGCCAGCACTGTGCTTAGTGGGCTACCCATCACCACAGTAGTTTGTTTGCAGGACGGTGCTTGCTGGACTTACCGTATGGCCAAACATCTAGCCAGTTATCAAATTTATAATATCTCAATTGTTAACGGCGTTGTGTAAGTTAGTCACTGCTGGACAGTCCATAGTTTGGACGGTTCAGTTCTATTTTTGAGTAAACCATTCACGAGAAACACTAACATTCTTGCATTTTTGTGATCACTCATTATGCTAACGCAACACGTGTTCACCCATGACAGATGAACAGTTTGAACCAACTGAATTCACTCAATTTTCCAATTTGAAGTACACTGTCACCCATCAGCATCATTTACTGTTTCGTTTGGTCAAACGACTGTAGTTCCAGAGATTTCTGCCCTTGAATTTTATCCGATATACGCATAGAATCGCCTCACTGGTTTGACCGTTTTACCGTTGACTACTCACGCGATGTTCAATGACTGATTCCTCAGATTCGTCAGGTTGTTTTCCATATGTTTTCTGTTCCTGCCTGACTTGGTACATCAGAACTAATGAGGACGACTGAACGTTTGTCGTAGGGACGTTCGGCGTGAAGTAATTAATTTGCTTGAACTACAGAGCGCTCAAGTTACGCGATACAGAATTTAAGTCACTCCCATGGGACTACACGTGGTAGGTTATTTTAGGCAACATTTCTGGTCTGAGCAAATGGTATACACCTCACGACGAAATTATAAGATCACCCTCTCTAAGTTAACCCTAACAGAATTATGTATGAGACATTGATCCCACTCAATTTATTAGCGGCTACTCCGTTGCCTTTTTTCCAAAGAAAACCACTGACCTCAGTTTGTTCGATATCATTGAGCTTAGCAAAAAGTGAACCTTAAGGTAGCACTTTTCCTACATTGCCCTAACACTAAGATGTCTATAATTCCAGGAATTTTCGCGAACTAACTTGTTTGGTCCTCACAGTCAAAACCCGGCTTCTAGCGTCCCGTTTGAATATTTGTTCCTGCCATCCAATCTATAGCTGATATGGACAATCTCTCAGTATTTCAGCCATTATGACAGTGAGTAGCCTGGATGGACATTATTTTACTGAGGAATGTGTTGGACAGCTCCCTGACCTAAGCGGTGCATTCTTTGAAAAGCACTGACATTCTGTTTTCATGAGTGACCGGCACATCTTCGTCCTTTAGACGCTTCGAAAATGTGCAGTGATCCACAAATTCAAAAGCACTCTATTGCCCAAGAAATACACCCATTGCTGGCGGGTGGTACGCACGACGCAGTTCCGAATTCAACGTGGAAAAAATCCGTTTTATGTATACTCATCTACAACGGAAACGCGCCTGATCTCTAGAGCTTGATACTTTGCTTAAATTAGTGTGCAGTGGATGATGAGTTCCGACGTCCTAGTTATGATTGGGGTTAGATTCATTCCCGTATGGTTCTTCCATCTGACCTCAGCTTTTTTCTTACAGTTGTGACTTGCAATGGATTCAAGCCCGTTATCAAAAAGACCCTCATCTATCTAGACTATTGGATCGTCCCTTTTATTACCGACCCCAGTTTAGGTACTGGGTCAAATCTGACAGGCCAAGATATGACCAAAGAGGTTTTCTTTTTATTAGAGGGGTTAATTCAATGAAGTCCAGTCGAGCTGTTCCTTGGGATGTCTCGTTTTTACGCCCCTCATATGCAGTGATTATGGTACCAGTGAGTGTATTGTTTGTCTTACCTTATGAGCTGGGTTGAACAAGCTAAAAGTGTCATTTTTAGGTAAGACCTGTTTGCAAACTAATTGGGGTGCGTTGTGAATAAAGCACAATTTTTTGGCCATTTGTTAATTTATGATTTAATTGCTGACACAATCAGCTGGGAAGCACTAGATTTCTGATTTTACTGTTGTCTATCCTCGTTGGTAGTATACACTGCCAACCAGATCGGAAGTTGAAATCTAGTTGTCATGAGATACACATGTTTACCACTACTCGACTGATCCTATACTCAACCTGACGAGAACTCCATAGGCAGGTTTTGTATACGAACAACTCCTGAATAATTCTCAGATTGTCCAGTTGCTTTACAGTCGATTTTATGGCCGCTGATTCACCCAGCTGTTTAATTCTGGTTTTGTTTAAGCATGTTCACAAACGTGTACGTGATTGATCCTATTGAAAACTGTATCAAACACAACGGTCACCCGACGTTTAGTTTGTAGGTCCGAGTGATTTTGGTTGTTTTGGATTGGAATGTTATGATGAACTTGTTGGGTTCAGAAATGTACAAAATCAAAACCAAGAGTGATTTGTGCTCAGGGTTCAAACTCGACTATCAATAACTCTCTTTCTTCTTTTCAGATTTGTAGGTTATCCCGGTAACTACGTGTATTTTTTCGGTCTACGCAACGAAGACTGCGATAACGGCGGATGTCTAATTGAACTGGCTCAGCAGCTGATCGTTATCATGGTTGGAAAGCAGCTGATCAACAACTGTCAGGAGATACTGATCCCGTGAGTTAGAACATATACGAGTTTTACTATCTGAGTGTTCAACAGCTGTATTGCTTTCATTACCTTATGGATATTTTTAGAGATACATGGATAAATTCAACACTAAAACCCCAGTGACGTTTGTTGACAATCGCTGAGTCCTCGACTCATTGATTTTCGCACAAACCTCTCATAACTTTGCCGGGCCGGACAGTGGGTGAAATGAAAAAGGCTTTAAAATTTTTCTCCAGAATATATACAGTACTCCGATAAGGTCGAACGGTGAATGCATAAAACATCTGATAACACAAACAGTGACAATGCCAAATGGACCATCAGCCGCGCACCAATGCCGCAGCAAACAGAGGTCGTCGGTGAGGTAGACTAACGAGTTAAGCAGTGGGTTTGGTGACTACTGGGTAATTTGTACCTGTGAACCTCAATTATATGCTTTGCGCCATCGTTCGTTCGTTCCTATTATTTTGTCAAAATTGTAAGCCATGTGACTTATAAGCTACTGACCGCTCCCATGAAAGATTAGTATGCACAAACTATATTATTAATAGACAGTGAAAGAATCTGAATATGCTTATCAAGCGTATTATAATGTAGAGTCAAATCTTCAAACCGGGGTGTTGATAAACACCAACGATGCTGTCAAATGATAAGACTGGACTGAACTTGAACCATCAGGACTGTATGTGATGTTCACCTAACTGAAAATTCCTTCAGGAGCAAGGACAAAATGCATAGGCATTTGTTGTGCCTTCCACTTTTTGTATGAAAATACTGACCGTAAAACTGAAACGGGAACCAAAATTAATTCCTCTTTACCGGTACTAGAATAACAGGTTTGTTTCCATTCGTCTGGTACCGGGCATGAGATAATGAGCTCACCAAATATGTGATGGATGGGAACACTGTGGTTCGGTATCAGTCTCCATCTGTTAGCACATCATGCTAGCATATCATGAGATAACTGCTTTGAAATTTAATCCGGGTTTATCGAGGTTTTGCCTTATCAGTGACCCTGGCAAAAATACTGAGTTCAGTTGGTTGGCCGAAATGGTACCAGGCAACGTGTCAACTGCAGAAAAAACAGCAGTTGGACTGAATTGAAAACTCTGGCAACGCGGTCACTAACTGCGTCAGTAAATCCAGAACTGGAAACAGAGGTGTATTGTCTGGCACGTGACATATCAGACTTAAACTCACTCTAGCACAGCATACTTGAGACATTTGGACTGTTCAAGCGAATGACGGTGTTCAACTTCAATTCGTTTCTATAGACCGACAAAAGCATTGATTTTAGTGGTTGGTTATTTTATTCGGGCTTGTTATACATGCCGTCAGCCGATAAGTATTTACGATCAGTTGGTGATATTTGGATGCATTTTAGAGTGTACGAAAAAAATCAGTATCACAGGTTGAGACAAACACAGAGTTCATTGCACAACACTATCAACCAAGGACACCACAGTGTTTGTTATAGAGGTGAGATGCAAACGTTAATATACATAACGTACACTGACCGTGAAATCCCAACGAACTAAAGTATTTTATAGAGAAACTCTTCAGATAAGTGTGTCAGGATGTACTGCAGAGTTGAGAAATTATGCACATATGGGTGTCAATGTAACGGCAATAATAAGTTTGCCAACGGACATTAATATTCAGTGAAAATAATGACAATCCAGCTTATGCATCAGGATGAGACAGTAGTTATTAAAAGGGTAATCAAGTATACTGATTATATAGGCCAAAATGGATATGAATATATATATATATATATATATATATATATATGAAACGGACGGATTATAGCAAAGACTACTCTCTGTTTGGGACAGACTAGAAATAGTGACGTCTTTCGTGGCTATCCGTGGTCTATCACTTCTTTAATGGAAGTGCCTATTAAACCATTTAATCAAACCCTTGGGTTGTGGGTTCTCTGCTGAGGTACTTGTAGTAGAAATGCAACACTGTTTACTCAGGATTACTTTATAGTTTCATAAACAGACAGTCTAACTATAACCACTTCTCTGCCACCATTTCCGTGCACACAAACTATTACGTTCTAAGTAAGGTCTGGGTCTCTCGGTGATCAACTCACAGCAATTAAATTATCGAACTACTACTTTTATATGAATCGCCAGCTCAGAGGATGATGGTTGACATTATTTTTCACTGCCAACGCGTCAAATTATCTTGATGTTTGCCTGTGCTACGCCCCAGTTGCATTGATGACTGCTTGTGGCTCCATGCAACAGTGCACGATCTCAATGCGTTATCATGCGCGCATTGAATGCGGTTTCAGATGACTAGCCTTTGTGTGCCCTTTACAGCTACCTTGGCATGGTGGTCAGCTTTGTGTGCCGTTTTTATCTAGAAAGTAACGCGGAATAGGACTTCGGTACTTCCAGCTTCAGTCATGCCAGCCAGGCCAAAGGAGAGCAACCACACAGAAAGTCGCTAAACTCAGAGGCTCGTATGTTACACTACTTACTGTGTAGGGTAGCGTGGACAATGAGGCACAAACCTATGAACATACGACAGAAGCATATTTATGGTTGCAATACTGATATCTTCCGCGCACGGAAGCAAGGAGTTACAGGACGCACCCTCAAACAAATAGCATTTTAATTATTCAGTGATTGATCGTGATCGCTGGCGTACTATTTTGTACGATCGAAAAACCAGTGCTAATTCTGTGAAGCCCATTGTTACTTACAGTACACCCACTCTGTGCAGCGGTGATCCGGACGAGTCACCCACGTCTTATTTATTGTGGCCCCAGATTGGGTAGTCTTTCACTGTCAGGTGAATTAAACAGTCGAGTCATTAGCTTCAGGTGAGGTTCTCAAAAATAGCCCTATCTCTTGTTGGCCAGCAGGTCAAGTTTTTAAGTCAGAGGATTCGGGTGGGGTACCCAAAAAGGCCCTGTTTCCTTTCGTTTCACAGATCATACTGTCGAGTCAGAGGCTCAAGCTTAGGTTTGAAATGACAATCTTAGACATTTCCGTGGACGTAAACGTTCTCCCTTGGGATATGGAATGTGCACATGCTGCTAGATCGGTGCAGCACCACAGAACGGCCAGAATGTCACACCGCATTGATCGCTATGGAACTGAACTGCTACGACATCGGCGCTTAAATTTTGACTGAGATTAGGCTTGTAGACCAAAGTAAGTTCCGATAATTAGGAGGTGGTTTTGTTTTACTCAACCAACTATGTCCGGGAGCATGGTATCTATTCTACAGTCCTTGACAGCATCATTGATTTGATGATAGGTGAACTGCACAGCATTAAACCCCGGAATATGTTTATGCGCCTGGAACTCGGTTGAGATAAGTCTGCTACGAGCTTTAGTGTCTATGTTCTGATTATGTGTCGCATTTTTGGTGCAAATAACCAGTTCTGGAATCACATGTCTGCCATAATTCGATATACGCTCCTTGGTTGGCCAATTGCTCTTTCTGGATGGTTTGAACGCTCTGGTTAGGCTCGACTCAGCAGCGTGGCCGGGAGTCCTCGGACCCCACAGTATTGGTTCAGTAAATGGGAATGGTGATCCTATGCTCCACCCGTAAGCCAGTCACCAGTTGGCTATTAAAACCACCCGATTTCAGTTGGATACGAAGGAGGACACAACTTGGACTTCCCCACGAAGCAATCATCACCAACTGCTTAATTACGATATTGTGTGGCAGCACGGTATTTTTGGTGCTCATTTCACAATTTTTGGTCCATTCACCCAGTTTATTAAAGCATTGATTGATGTATACTCTTGCTTCTCGTGCGCTGAACCGGAACAGGCGCTTTGGTGTCCCCCACTAATCTGACCACCTACCGCTGACTCGGTGAATAGCCCACCACAACCATATATCAAGGCGCCACGTGCCCTCGTTTCGGGGTTATTAAAGGTGCAGAGGTTTTATTAAACAGTCGCGGAAAAGGCTGCAGTCGGAGATAAGTTGTCAGGCCAACTTTTAACTTTAGTTTACTCCATCTAGGAAACGAAAACGGTCCCTGAAGGGTTCGAAGATGCCATGAATTTACATTTATTTGCAAACAGTGAGCCAACAATTATCACGGCATTGATCTGCTGAGGTACGGTTGGGAGATCCTACCAAGAATCCTTCAGCATCAATCCATTGCAGGATCTGAGGTACAGACCATGGGTACAACCAGTCGTTGTATGCTTCTTTGCAGAGTTCACGAGATCGTTTGATTCCTTGAGCTATAAGGCGTTGTGGACGGTGTTTGGAAAGTCTGGATGTCCAGGTAAGTTCGTCAGTTTAGCTGGACTGCTACATGCGGACCTGAAGGCAGAGATGTAGGTTGACCTCTGAGGAGTCTAGCAATGTCACTGGCTTAAAGCAGGGCTTTGACATGGCAGCAACCCTAATTAATTGATATTTTACAGCCGTATTAACAAATGCTTTGCGGAACACGGAGGATATTACAGAAACTGGATACTACACACATGGTCGCCTGTTGAATATTCGACTTCCCGAAACCCCAAGTCAGATTTGTAGCTCAACTGTGTGCATGCTATTGTTGACAGATGACAGTGTACCATTTGCATACCGTAAAGGGAAGCTGCAGCAACTTGCTTTTGCTTTCGCAGCAGCAGCATCCACATTTTATTTGGTTGTCAACACCAGTAAGACATTTACCTCTTTCAACGTTCTCTGGACAGAGGTGATGTGCCTGTACCTGGAATTCGAAGTAATGTGGGCAATGTAGATCGTTGCGTAGACTTCTACTACTTAGGCGGCGATATGTCGGCAGATCTGTCCGCAGAATGCTACCTGCGAGCTGGTGTGACAAAAGCTAGCGATATTTTCAGGCCTCTCGAAAGACGTGTCTGGAAGAACCGTAGTTTGAAAATGAAAATATGGTTGTTTGTCTGCTGTTCAATGATGCTGTCCGTGCCGTTGAACGGCAGCGAACGTTTGACAGTGTTTCACCGATATGTGCTGTAAGTGCGCAGTTTCCATTTGCAACCTCTTGAACGCGCCCTAAATATTCGTTAACCAGACATGGTTCCGAACACTGAGATACTTCAACGGGTGGACACAGACGGAGTTGACGCCACGCAGATGAAAAATCGTCTTTGTTGACTGGATGATGTGCTACAATCGGATTCAAAGCAGCTGCTGTAAGAGCAGGTGAAGGCAAGTAAGTAAAACGCTGGTAGCTAAAAGCTGCGACACCAGTATGTTATAGAAGTGAGTCTTTCGCGCTGAAACAGCGGCTTCAGACCTTGGGCAGATTTAGCCCCTAGCCGAACCATTCGGATAAATACAATCCGGACAGGCCTCCGAAGGTTCAAGGGACGGTAGATGCCTGAAAGTGAATTCACGCGCACGGTAGGCGAATGAACTATAGGTCCCATAGGTTGTGGTTACATAACCGTATGGCGTTGTGATAAGTACGGCCGCGAATGCGCTGGCCGTCTCGGATTGTTGGGTCATCAACCTACTCATGGCAACCCGTCAGAAAAGAGATGACGAGTACACAAGGCGTGAACAATTTATGTTTGTTATATCTACTTCTCGTTCGTATTAGCCAACGACCACCTTGGTTTGTTAATTCACTCTCTCTGCCTTTCAAAACTTATGTCATAGTGGCATTCTTCCTTTTCTTTTCTTCAGCTTTATCGGTGGACGATGAATATCATGGGTTTTTTTGGTTCAACCTTAATTTTTTGTTTTCCGCCTTCCTCCCAACTAGAGTGCGATAATATATACTATTATACGAGGCTGTTTCATGGCTTACATTTTTAATACATTTCTTCTCATTTTGGCTATTAATATTGGAGCACCTCTATTGTTTGCTTTCAAGTGCTAACGGCTTCACTTTCATACTAGCTTGCCATCTGGTTAACTATCAGTGGCTGGCTAGATCACCAAGACATCCACTCTCACGCCTTCTTGTCTTACTTCTTCGGGTAGACACTGAATACAGGGTGTGTGGTTGGAACTGCAAACGGTTCAACGCAAGCCACTTGTTGTGAGCATCATGTGCAGGCACCCTTTGGCTTTGGCCACCGTGAAAGGCTAGCCCGAACTGGATGTCACCAACCTTGTTTGTAGCCAGTGGGATAATCCATATTGGAATAACCACCGATAGTTCGTAGCGGTCACCTTAGCTATCAATACTGAAAAGCGAGTGCATGTATGCAGATGTAAATCGAGTTGTGAGGATGATCTATGCTTTTTAGTGTCGTGTACATGGATGATTTCAACTACCGACCATCTCTTTTAATCCAGTCGTGTAGGCCAGTGGTAATAAAGTTTATTGTTATTATTTTCGAGTTATGTTGTGCATGCTTACCTCGCAAGGGAATTGACGACAGTTCTTGTCAAAAAAAGAAAGAAAATATACTCTCACCAGAATATTGCACAAGTCTGGGTCTTTCTTTTTGAGCGCTTTGGTGGAAAAGTTTATTTGAACGCGAGATCTACCATTCAACATGAGTAGTGTTCTGTGGGTGTGCTACTATTCGAATTGTCGTTTGTTTATCAGTAGTCAAACCAATGATGTACTTGTTTGAAAATTCCTAGAATGTATACCATTAGCTCTGCGTCCTCTATCACATTTGACGATATGTTTCATCTCCAACCACGATTTCTTCCTAATTTTTCTCATCAGCAAACTTCAAACATGGTGGCACAAACGCAAAAAGGGCTTGAACTCAAAAACGAATGCAAAAGCAGCTCTAATGATGTTGGGCTGCATCTTCATGGACGATTACAAGTTGATTCCCTATGAAGGACTGTTCGACGAATACATGGAAATGGGTAAGTATTGAGGTTTGTCTTGCAATTACCTGTGAGTTGACGATTAAAAATTCTCATCCAGAGGTAAGATAGCTTCTTTGAGGTAATGAGCAGGCCATATATGCAGACCATACATACACAATCGTGTGCAAAACAGCAGTTTAACAGCGATTAACCGACCCCAGTCTCACACTTAAAAAGTCAAGGATGTTGCCTTCTGTTTGTCCTATTTTCAGCCACATGCACACGTTTCTAGCCTCTGATCGGCTAGATGGCCTTCGCCGAACAG
The DNA here is from genome assembly GCA_013368495.1 of Paragonimus heterotremus. Taxonomy (NCBI): domain Eukaryota; kingdom Metazoa; phylum Platyhelminthes; class Trematoda; order Plagiorchiida; family Troglotrematidae; genus Paragonimus; species Paragonimus heterotremus. Next base: position 70,864 of record LUCH01000400.1, read on the forward strand.
CATCCATTGTTCGACTTAATGAGTTTCACACAAACTCACCGTATCCATCACGGCTTCGCCTGATTGGTTATCATATCGTGAGTACTGTACAGAGCTGTTCAAAAAATGTATTGAGCATTCACTGTGAATTCAACCTGAACAGTACAGATTCTTTGTAAGACATCTAAAGCTCTCACACAGGGCTGCATCGGCCTGTCAAAGCGTTATCAATCTGAAACTTACAATCGCTCTGGACGAACAGTAAGAACTGATCAGTGGGCTTTTGTGGATTAAAACACTAACGGAACTATCTAACCATTCACTCTCGTTGAACACACATACGATGAATGAGTCACCAACATTATGTACTATGAGAATATTCGTAAGATCGTCTAGTCGCCCACTTTCGAATCTTTCCACGGGCATTCTAACGTGTGTTGATGCAGTAGTTCACCAGTAGATCACCAGCTGTTGGCCTTTGATAGTCAACATACGAAATTCGATGCAATTTTACTAACTGATGTCCGAAGTAGTTCACGAAATCAACTGAAAGAAAATGGCAGCAGCACAAATTTCACTTCGGGCAAGTGTCTGTTTAGTCAGTGTACGTACAAAGATCCAGTGGAGTGGCGAGCGGTTGCCGTGTCTTTCCTTGCCCTGTTCAGGCCGGTCGACCGATGTTAAATGCTCCGCCCAACAGTTTGTACACTGGTTTGTCTATCAGAAAACTGAAAGATACTTGAAACAGGAGTAGTCTTTATTGATGGATCGTTAGGATTTGTTTGACGTTGAGTAGAGTTTGCCTGCTACGGAAACGTTTGTATTTCGATAGGCATTTTCGGCCAAAGTGATTCCAAGAGGATAGTACTATACCCAGGTTTCGTTCTCCAAGAGGAGCTGGTCAGTTATACACATTTCGGGCAATGAACACACTCGTCTGTTGCTGGACGTTTGGATGGATTGATTCAACTGAGCCTGGTGTGAAACTAACTGAATTCGGGATTTACGGGACGAGTTACGCATGTCGGTCAACTTTTTTATCACCACTTAAATCTTGGTGTTCTCAGTCGGAATCTGGATCCAACAACTTTGTTAAACATAACCGCGCAACCAGTATTGCAGGTAACTATAGAATTACGCAGTGTTTCAACAACGGAAGTTTCCCACTCCTAGGAAGTGAGGCATTCAAAACGATGGACATCTTTCACTCGAAGATTCAAAATCAGAGAGGAAAGAGACTCAGGCTAAAGGCGGTTTCAGGTGAAACTCCTCCCTAGCCCATAACAATCATATCAAACCATCATTTATCATTATATACGACGACATGTTGCTGCTTCCTCACACTAGTTAATCAACAGACAACTACAAACTTGAAAGCAAATTCATGTGAACCAATATTTCGCCTGGGTGTACCAAGAAAGTCAGTAAACACAATAGACTAATCCTCTCCTCTAGAAGTCAATGACCAAACAAAAAACATCAAGAAGGATGAAAATCAATGATCGCTGAGATAGACCGCAACAATGAGTCAGACCAGTGAGACCAGTTCATCCTGCACACAAAGTGGCCCATCTAGCACACAGTTGCGCTCTGCGACACTTGTTCAACAGAGTCACAATATGTCCAGCGTCAGGTGCACTTTCAGTTTTGACAAATCAGCTACTCAGTTTTTCCATTCCGTTTAGATGTGGTGTGTACGAAAGAGACAGAACTGTAAAAACGGTGAACACTGGCAAGAATAGGTACATTTTTAAATAATCTGGTCGGGAAAGTCTGACAGTTTCGAACATCCCATTAGAGCTGGTTGATCTAAACTTACCACCGACTGGAGAGAAGGTTGCTTTCTGAGAACAGCCAAATAAAACCGTTGGCTCTGAGTAAATCTGACCACTTTTCGGCATCCTTAAGCATGCTTCGACAACACCCAAGCAGCACGAGGATTCCATGCAGATTTCCTGTGCATGTGTCACTTCCGATTGGGAGACAAAGAAAAAAAGAAATTGTTTGGGAAATGAGAGGATGTACGTGACATGGTGGGGGTAAAATCAAGTCGTCTGGACAGCATGGTCGGGGTCAGCTTTACGTCGTTTTGATGGAAGCAGTTGTGCGTGGAGAACAGGTGACGTGACTCCCATCGTACAGTCCATAAATACACCTTCATCGCAGTGTGTAACAGGTAACTTTATGCTTGCAGGATAGGTTGATCACGCCAGTCTGATCGAACGTTGCGGGTGGTCCTAGTGAATGATAATTGGCAATCCATATTCCTGTTTCTTAATTATTGTGTGAATTCGCTCTATGACACATGGTGATTCCTAGTGGCGACCATAGTGTTGAAAGCACCTTTTGCCTTCTGTCGGCTAAGTGGAAGTCCCTACTGGTTACTCGCTTGCTGCATCTTGACGCAGAGTTGTTGAGTGCACGAAGACCTAACAACGCCCTACAGAATCTAGGAGATTCAACCCTCAGGTCAATCGAATTAAACCATCGCAGAAGTCTATTCTCAGAACCTACACTCTCTGTCAGCTGTTTTCACTAAGCGAGTCGGATGAGTGACTTATTACCGTAGAACAATGATCTGTTTGCTTGTTCATCTTCTGTTAGCTGAGACGGAGCACAGGCACCTAACATGGTATTGCCACAGTCTAAAAACTGGTGGCAAGGAACAAAAGAAGCCAACCACTGGCTAGTACCATTGACTGAAAGCAACAAGAAGAGGTGTGGCTTATGATGACAGATATTGCAGTGTTTCAATTCGAACTGAGCCAGTTCAGGTGTGTAATTCTGACCGATTGTCAGCAAACGCATTCACGCATGTAACAAGAGCTAACCGCTATTGTTTTGCGTTAACAATAATGGTCGGGCTGAATTAAATTGTTGACCTTGCACCCTAATTTCTCCTCATTTGGCCAGCTGCATTTTACGTGAGCTGTGAGAAAATGGAATGCAGAAGTATCTGTATGATCCAAGGAGGTAATCATACTACACGCCCTCAGTTCAGTGATTTACATATAGTCAGTGGTTATATGCTGATGTTGATTAGGAAATTCCGGATGGTAATTTATCTAGCATAACTGTGTTAAAATGTATCACCGCACATAATGTGTCGCTTTTTATGTGACTTGAATAAAACCAGGTGGTGCAAATCCGTAAACTGCCTGATGACCACAGTCACTGTTTGATATTCATTTTAGTGGACTAACTCTAGTACCTAGATGATAAACGCATAGTATCTGAATTTAAACAGGAACCCACCGTCTTTTTCCCTGTCAGTGCTTCAGTTCGGCTTCATCACCATTTTCGTGGCCGCCTTTCCTCTGGCACCATTTTTCGCACTTCTGAACAACTGGATAGAAATTCGCCTGGACGCGAACAAATTGGTTCGTGAGACAAGGCGTCCACTTGCGGAACGAGCTCAAAACATCGGGGTTTGGTTCCGTATTTTGGACGTACTTGTGCGGTTAGCAGTTATCTCCAACGTAAGTCAGAACCAAACCGGAGGGTTGTCCTCTCCAGCTATTCTAACTTCGCCATTTGAATGGCTTTGATACCTGGCTGCAAGCAATCAGTTAGTTCCATGCGGTCATCCAATTCGAACCGATTGCAACTGCGGCTACCTATCAAACTGTACGGAAGTTGGTCAGGAGTTGTTTGTATTCTAGAAGCATTCATAATGCTCGAACGTGACTGGCAATCAACAACTACAGACAATTTCACATGCACCAGTTTCATTAACTAACCTTCAGCGGAACTTACGTACGCCGAAGCTTGATAACATGGTGGTCGCTGATAAGTAGTAACGACCAAAACGGTAGACTGTCAAATTTTACCGATTTATTGCGCCCCGTTCTTTCAGACGTTTGACAACGCATGCAGATGTGCCTTACCCTGTTGGTTCCCTGTTTGACTAAAGCTAGTTTTACTGCAAATAGTGAGCTCCGCTTTATCTATTCATTTGTCTTACATATCAGTCTGTTCTATTTCTAGTAAACACTTTTTTGTTGAAATATCCGTGGAAGTGTCCTGAGATACATGTTGATGCACGTAACTTTGGCGCAAACGGTAATGGGGTCATCGATCGTCAGCTTCGTAATCTCGGTGATTATCTAGTCTTTCCGATTTCCGACGTCAACATTCGATACCCACAGGGTCGCTTTGCTCTGTTAATTGATCCATTGCTGGAGACCGTTGGTCGAGTTCATTCGCTTCCCAGTGCTACAATAAACTGATGACGATTGCTCCGCGGTAGGTCCGCGCGATCCAACATTTGTTCCGAATACACAAAGACATTCCATGCGTCTCTTCTGACAAAGGAAGAGACTCTGAGGACCATCTGTACAAGGTTGGGAATTCAGCACGTTGTCCTTCCAGCCGTTTGAAGGTGACCATTCTATAGCATCAGTTCCCACCGCAAATGACGCCGGTGAACCCGGAGGATGGGAGGTTTTGATTGTCAAAGTATTGGTCAACGATTGTTATGATCGTGCATGCTTTTTATTCCAGTTTACTTCAAACAAAGGCTAGACTGTGCTGAGGTTTGTGTTTCAAGCCCATTGGTACACAAAAGCAAACTATACGAACCCTTTGACAATTTAGACAAGGGTGCTATTATGATTAGCAGGCTAGGGTACAACAATAGTAAACTCTTGAAAGATGGGCTTCGAAGTCCTCCGTTAACGAATATTTGTTTGTACTTTATCGTCTGATGTACCCTTTCAATTTCAACTGGACCCTGAATTGTTGTAATTCATTCTCTTTTGTATTAGTTTTTGTAAGTTTCTGATGTACCGTACCTCGTTTCTGAAAAAAAATGAATTAGGCACAATTAGGATATAACACCGATCTTAGGATAAAACTGAAAAAACCTAACTTTGCCTAATAGGTTTGCTAATAACCAGATAGCATTAGGTTCAAAGAATGTGTTATACCAATTCATCCGGCTATGGAGCAGCTTGGCATGAGTTCGAACTCTGTGTGTATATGGTAGTGAAAATCAGATACACAGTTCATAGCCTAACCGCTTGGAATGGAGAAAATCTGCTACTTGTAAGAATGCATTGATTTCTTTCCGTTAATTGGTTGCAGTCGATTGAAGCAAACACAGTGCTAAATATGTAACACGTTGTTTGTTTCAAGCGACTGTAGCTATCTAAATGTAGGGAATTATCATATTACTGTCAGTCGTAGACAATTAATAGAAGACATCTACGCTTGAATAAATCAGCTGAATTCGTTCATTGAACTACAAACCCAAGGCGAGCATGTGACAGAGGAGTTACTGGAAGTCCGTTTTCTAATAACCAAGAGCGATCGATTAACTGTCGCTTGTGTGACTGATTCTGATTGGCTCACGAGATTATTACGATTGGTTAGCACAAGATACTTCTGTACTTTCAAAAGTACCTTGTCAAGTTACTCTTAATCTGGCTAAGACGATTATTCTTAACGAAACTGTTATCAGAACAGATAAACTGATTATCCTATGAACGTTAAGCAAAAAGATACCTATTCAGCCTGTAATAGTGTGTTCGGTTGCTTGCTGAGTTTGACAATTATATTGCAAACGTCCCGGCTTCGTTAATAGCGCAGACTTTTTATTGGTTTAAAACAAATTAACACGTTGTAAATATTGATTTGTACGTTTTCAATATATTGCTGCGATATAACATAAGGACACTTAGGTACAACTGACAAGAACGTGACAGCGACAAGTGTTACGAAGATTCCAATAATCTTTTTTAAGGTCGAGTTTACCAGATCACCACGGTTTGTGTACTAAGTCATTTTACGAACTTATTTTCATTTTGTGCAATTCTATTTTAGGCGTTCATCATCGCATTCACTTCACACTTCTTGCCGAAGTTATTATATCATTATGAAATTCGGGATGATCTGGTGGGTTTCACTAATTTCACTCTGGCCTGGGCACCGGTCAACTCGACTATACAGCCTTGTCGGTAAGTGCAACTCCCAGTGGAGTGGATTATGCCCAAAATACATCTGCCACACTCGATCAGCCATTGAATTTCTTTCATTCCTAGTAATGTATTGAAAGAGAGTGTCGCAGGAAAATCACACACAATTTGCAAGTTGTACACATTTAATGAAACTGGAATACGACATGGTGAGACCAGTTCCATACACAACTTAACGACCGTGCTAAAAAGCGTAGTTGGATTTCGTACACATCGTCATACTATGTAGGATAAATATAAGCTCGATCTTCCCATCGTTCAGTGGTCCAGTTCTTGTGACTGCCGCTCGAAATCGCGTGTTTGTTCACAAGGAGTCTAGTTGAGGCTCACGTATCAGTAATGAAGGGGTGCAACTATGAGTATCGAAAATCAAACCACACACTGTCTTTTGCCTTTTATTATTCAAGCAAATCGATTGCTTGTTTATCTAAATAACCTGATACCCACTTCGGTGGAACCACTGGACAATAAGCATCATGAACTTAAAAGCTAGGCCGTATCCGTTTATGTTTTTATTCTTTCTACAATGTGAAAATGAGAGGCTGGCCCAGTTTGCCGAGAGATGTAAAAAAATTCACTACTTCCAGTCTACGTCATGTATGCTAACTGTGCCCATGAGAGTCTCGTGATCTGGGAGGTTGCTTACTGCTAGACATGAATTCCGAGGTAGGTGAAAATACAGAACAACGAACGCATATAATATTTTGCAACGACCGCTGTGTATTCACATCCTGGGCGATAGTGCAGCGTGAGGTTCTCTGGTGACACATCCCGCATAGTGTATCAAAATGTTTCCGATAATCTTTTCCAGCTTCTGGTCTCCCTGACGTTGAGACTTTTCCTTTAGTTTCGGAGCATTTGAATCATGTTGCAGTGTTCAGGAACGTAGGTGTATCTCAAACAGCAAGCTCAAATAGCACAAAAGCACTCAAATATTGCTGGCCTAGGTGAGCTTGTAAACTGTATTAAAACTATGGAGAATGTGTTAATAAATGACACTGATCCGAAGTACGAAACTGTAAGAATTTCCTTTAAAGTGTTTAATGAGCCCATCTGGGGCGTACGGCTTACATTCTTGGATAAAATTTGACAGAATGGTTTGCAACATTCAGCCAGCACGCATCAGGTAAGAACACTTAGTATAGACCGTATTTCCCTCAGTTAAGTTTGATGTGCCTTTATAGGGAACACTAACCGAGTATCTGTTTACTTGTGGTGGAAGGAACAATTAAATGTTGTTTTTGTCACCTGAAGAAACGTCACTGAGTCTACCGTTTATGAATATCGGCGACTAATCCACCCAACACTGTTTACCCTTCTTCACAAACTGCCTTTATCAATTCACATTTACTCGAAATCCTCGGCAGTTCCGCCTTCAGAGGGAACGTTCTTATAAGTTTAACAGCTAACTGTGATCACAGAAAACAGGTTCATCCTTCTTCCAGTTCAGCAGACTGTAGCTCGTACACGGATTGAATCACCAACAGCTTGTATTGTGGAACTGTCCAGGTCAGCTTTGTGATTATCAGGACTGGACCAGCATTCACCCTTCCACATTCCAGTCGCTTGCTTACTGTTTCCTTTTAAGTCGAAAATCCCCCACATTTATTGACGGCCTTTGCAGTCACATAAACTTTTCAACCAGTCCCTCTTGAAAAGAAAGTACTAGACCCGAGTTTCGCTGTTAATAGAGCTCGTCAGTAGGGCATATCCTTGCCACTGCCGGGACTAGAACTCCGACCACGCTTTCATGAGGCAACCGTGTTGACTACTGTGCCAGAGACCTCACATAAGGCACGACCGAATTATCAGGCTTAAACGTTCAACCACTTTTACTTCTGAATAGTGATTAGGTTATCTGATCTTCCTGATAAAATGCAGTTACTGTCTGTTAACTTCAGTTGATAACCTCGCGATTGGGACTAATAAGACACGTCGGTATTACCTATGTTATTTGCCGGCGTGCACGCAAAATACGATAGAACTGACTTGAGTTGGATTAAACCATGAAGAACACATCTGGGGACAGGTGACAGACATAGTGACAGAATGAATGACCAGTATTGGTTAACGGCCACGTGAACATTTTTTGCCGAGACTCCACTAGCAACATCGAACTGTTGCGCTGACTGTGAACAAGGACAGTGAAGTTTACATCTGTGCTGTTGCAGTCGAATTCGTGCGGACTGAGTGTTACATACTGCCTTGCTCACTTTCTTTTATAAGTGCATATCTATGTATTGTTTATATGTTGTCTAGTCTTTAACCAATGATACGATACTTCAGTGCACAAATTCTCCAGATCAACGTCAGCTTTATAGGATAATTAGCGAAAGCCTGACCTGTTAGTCACTGAGATTCTTCTCGTCATCTTGGAGTAGACGCTGTCGACTCAGCAAAAATCCCGTTCTTCAGCATAGAAGGCAAATGCACATCGGTCCTAAACAGATCTCCCTAAGTAGTCACAATGGCTGGGTCTCAAGTTCGGCAAGTCTATTAGGTTATGCATTATCTATGTACTTCTTCATCTCAAAGACAGCGTTCTTGGATTCCAAAAGACAAATTCTTAGTGTAGCTTAGCGGCTTAACGGCACACATGTTACGCACAAGCATGCGGTCCTTGCTGTAGGTTAAGTCTCATAAACAACCGCCTTGTCACCATCCCGACCTATTCACACCCAACAAATGTGTAAAGTTGGTCTACGTTAAAGCTCTTTAAACAACAATTTGCCAAATCTTAACACAATACGATGCGTCACCAGCCACTTTCACTGTTGATATGATAAGTAAAACAGGTTGGGCCACGAACAACCAGATGAATATGCAGTTTTGTGTTACGTAAAATACTTTATGAATTTCATTAGGACACGTCTATCACAAGGATGACCCACTATACATTGGAGGCCATTTTGCCCGTAATTCTCCGTTGGTCTGTTTTCAATATGGATAATTGGATAAAAGGTAGGTAAAGGATGTTTGCAAGTACTGGACCACATAGAGTTTGGTGGAACGGGTGTAGAGAAAACGCATGTTTTGTCTGTATAGTAAACAGTGCCACTGTTCAACTGGTTTATTCGTAACATTTCCTGTTCTGCCTAACACAAGCAAAAAGTGAACGAAAAGTCTGACGCCTTAATGCTTTGACATATAGACAATCAATTACAGTTGGAGTTTTACGGATTGGATAACTCCAACTGTGCCTTTCTATGTCTACTCATTTCGAGGTACATTCTGTGTATGGCAGCTTTGTTCACACCAGGTCTCTTAAGAGAGTACAAGCGCAGTGGTTCACATGGTTACTTCAGTTCAAACTGGTATAGAAGGATGAACTGTGACTGATCAGCCAATTAAGTTGCAACCGGAAAAATTTAAAATTATCCACAACCTTCACCGTATGCAGCTTCAATCGATGAGAACATCGTGGGATGTTGAGCACAAACCACAACCATAAGGTTCCAGGTTGACCAATGCAACTTGATTGAGCGACACCTGCAGCACAGTGTGCTGTTCTACGCTTGTATCTGGAAGGAATAACCGGAGACTTACGTTCGTTAAGTAAAAATCTGCGCGCGAATATCCCACGTGTTTTATTGAGTTCACGTTTTCACTTGTGTTGCACCAAATTTACAGATATACCGCCTTCCGAGACAATCAAGGAGAATATACCATGTTCTTTTGGCGTTTATTGGCTCTTCGGTTGGGATTCGTTATCGTATTCGAGGTGAGTTTAACCTGGTCACTCTCTTTCTTCATGGTCATGTTTGTTTATCCATATGGTGAGTGAAGATGCTGCACTCATAATGCATGCATACAAGGTTCGTATACACGGGCTGCTTAGCCCAGCGACATGTGTTGGAACCGATTAGTGGACATCCGGTCGACGTTGTGTGAACAACAATTTAAAGGTGGTCCCCTCGTTCTAACATTCTTGGAGGCAGCAGAGCGCTTCAACAACCAATAAACAACCATCTGTTTTTATCTATATTCATGCTGACTTGAATTTAGTAAATCTTCCTTTCGACGGCGAATCGTGATTCAACTATCGACCGGTGTTAATCATCCTAACTTGCTCCTCCTGCTGCACTTCTGAATGTAACTTCAAAAATGCAGGTAATTAAGGTTTACCAAACTTCATTCCAGTATCCATTCTACATCCCACACAGCATCTTGCAGTGGACCCCATTTGAGAGGGGGATGAAATATGCCAATAGCCACCTGTTTCCAAGTGCAAATTTCTCTCTATGGAGATCACTGACGACACTGATCAGAAGTGGTTTCTTATGGAAATTGACCTGTCTTGAATGGGTAAAACACAGATTATGCATCAACGGCGTACAAGACATAAGTGTGAAGCCCGTGTGGATTATCAGGAACAGCGTACCTATCTCTAAATATCACGCAGAAAGTGCTATATTTTGTGCATTGTTCTCATAAGCTTCATACTTTTGTGGACGGGAAAATAACGTAGTCCCCATGCGACAGAGTAAATAACTGAATTGTTGGGGCAACCGCATTTGCCTCATACTCCTTGTCCAAAGTTAACGGATGGTTTGTCATGTAGGAATTATAGTAGGTAGTGATCTTTCTTCCGAGACTCTAGGAAGTACCACTATGTAAGCATGGGACGACTGAAACGTCATCCGTGAGTTGGTTCGGAATAATCAAACCTTTTACCAAACACTTTGTCTCGGTAGGGTTTCAGATTACTCAGAGACCAATGACGGTCATTCGATGGTGCCTTCTCTAGTCCGCGGTTTGGATTTTATAACCCAGCTGGCAATTCGACCGGCCTTACTACTCTCGTTCCTTCGAAACTCCATTAGTCATAACAGCTTACATGAACGATTTGATCTGTGAGCTGAACATGTTGGCTAATCTAGGTCAGTCCCACTGAAAAAGTCGCAGGAGAAACCCTAACGCCTCCAAGGGCAGGGCATTTACAGGAATAATTTTCTATGGAAATGGTGGTACACAGAAGAAAACACCTTCATACTGTTAACAACATGTAATGTGCACTGATTTTGCGTGTGAATGAGCTTAATAACTACACAGTTCTTTGCACTGCCTACAGGCCTCTGTTTTAACTTCAACAGTCGGTTGCCAATTCACCGAAGTTAAGGTGGTTTGTCTGGTTGATTGTAGCGCTTTTCCTCTGACAGTTTGGATCACAGACAACGACGTTAAATTGCTTTATTAGCCAGAGATGATGTAGGAAAGAGAAATAGACAGCGGACGACTTGTGCCAGGGAATATTTACCCAAACGTCTGAAAGAACATTTAGCAACACCTGACCTCCACGTTAAGGTTGGCAGTTAAAACTCAGGTTCATCCATAGCTCAACAGTGCCTCAAACTGATTACATAATTTTTCTGTTTAACCAAAAGTGTGACCTCCAGTCGACTGACACCTAGACAATCAAACGTCAAGATCCCCCAACCTTTATATTTAAAAGCAGTTTGCATTGTCATTACAGCCACCTTGGTAGTCGTCTTGTTTTTGTCACCGTCGCTGTTCCTAACACCGTTCATAGAGTTGGCCTAGTCTTTCCATAGGTGGGAGAACTTCCCCTTCGAAACGATGTAAGAACATCTTGGGAAGACAATAAGAAATCAAAAAGGAGGAATGAAAAAAGGATGGCTAGTCTAAATGAGTTTCGGCTTGGGGCCACTAACTCGGCAACCACAGTTGCCCTTAAGTGTACAAGCAAATTTATACTGGAGTAGTTTGTGTGAAGGATTTGTTTATCACTGTCTTGTTTCCAGTGTTCGCATTGTGTTCGTTCAATAGGGGTACATTGGCATTCCGATTAGAAAGCCAGTGTGGTGATGACTACGTTTAGGAAACCATACAAGCGATCAGCTGAAAACGTTTGGCACACACTGGGCTATCCTTAACTCATGAGTTCTAATTTGCGCGTGCTTGCTCTAGCGGTTAAAATTAATCTCGCTCTGTCATGTGTTATACGGGGTTGTTCAATTGTGATCCAAGCAATCGCTTCGAAGCTCATTTAAGGGTGACCCGACAAGGATGGGTGAAAGTCTGATAGTAGCCATTTGCTAACAAAAGAGTATGTATCGCGGTTTAATCTGATTGATTTTTTGTGAACTGGCCTACCTAAAACCTTGACCATAGGTCTCACTCTACCAGGCACCCTGTAAATTATTGACCTGCTCCTTTTGACAGCGTAAAGCCAAAATTAATTCTGCTTTGTCTAAAGTTTTGTCATATTTATTCCAATACATGGAATGTAGAGGAAGACAAACATGCATGATAGAAATACAGTAGAATAGCCGAGATAAGTCCGTAGTCAAACTCACGTCTTGTGCACCAATTTTCAGGAAAAAATTCCAGTCTAGATGAAAAATGGTTGATAACAGTACATCGAATGAGGTAGGGAATAAGTCTCATCAAAGTGATCCACAGATGAAAACTGAAGTGATTTGATATGTTGTGTTGGATGGTGATAGTGACAGTGCATTGATGTTATTGTTGCTACTGTCATAGAAGAGTACAAAATATTGCATCTTTGCAGAGTGAATTTTCTAAGTGGCAGAGTGTGTGGTTACCATAGATCGTCCACTAAGTGAAACTTTTCTCACTACCATGTTAATCAAAACGGAACAATATTTTAAATTATCATAACTACGCAAGCTATTGAATAACATCGTAACAAGCGCCTTTGTGTTTGATTACATCCAGAAAATCTGGACTATTTCAGCAAGTTAGAAAAATAGGTACCGCTTTCTAAGTTAAAGGCATTCCTGTATAAAACGCCATTATCAAGACGATCTCCTGAATCAGTGGATTCAACTTCTGATTTCATCACGGCCCATCGGTAATATATGGCCTTGCCTCAACCGGAGTTTGTTCACCGGCTAACCTGCTTTTGTAGCCACCTTGTTGTCTACCAAACCAATAAGGTCACGTTGGGCATGTCTGAGTCACCACATCTGAGGGTTCAGCCACATGTGCTTGTGAGTTTCCCAATCTTCTCGTGAGCCTAGTGCCTCTTTTCCGAAAGCAGTCGACTATAAATTTTGCCAGAATGAGAAAACGGCGGTCAACTCTGAGTGATGTTCAGTCTACTCGTTGACAAAATGACTTCTCGTACATCGATTTTCAGTTTAATTTTAAATGCTTTTTACATACGCCTGGAGCGAAATTCGCTGCCTCTACCATGATTGAAACTTAGGTAGCTGATGACCCGGTGTTCTGCTCACAACCCGTAAGACATCCCATGTTTCTAGAAAATTAGCACAAACCTAATTCAGTTTAACCAAACACATAATTCGAAAAGTGTTTCTGTCAACAGCAAGACAAATACTGACAGCATCTAAAATAAAGTTCTGAATTGGTCCACGGCTTCCTTTTATGTTTGTGTTATTCAATTACAACATCCAAGTGGTTTGTTAGCCCTACTTTTTTAGCTAAACTCAAGAAAGACGGAATGAAACGATATAACCAGATCGGTTTGACGCAATTTTGATGGGATTTGCAGAATAAGCTTTCAAGCTTATTTTGAAGGAGCTACGTCTGAACAGAGCACTCTTTTCAAACCCGTCAGTTACTCCATCAGTGTCCCGTTACAGTTTGGTCAAGGATTGCTCGGATGTGAAACAATTTTTGACGGAAGGACGCGTAATAGGTAACTGCCTATCAGATGAATCAATTTGTTCCGTTGAGAATTGTTTCCTAATGTGGAGAAAAGTTGATGTTACAGTGGATTTCTTGTGGCTGAAGAGTTAATACAAACCACCTTATTTAGTAATGCATCATCGATCCCATCGAAGTATGATCTTGGTGGGACAGCTCGGTGTTTCTTCCTTGTTTTTGTCCGTACAGCATGTGGCTTTCTTGCTCGCCGATCTGTTCGACTTCTTGATTCCGGATGTACCGAGCAGCCTGGAAGAACGCATTCAGAGAGAACGGTTTCTAGCTAAGCAAGCGCTTCTTGATGTACATTTGGTGAGTCACTTGGTACATTTTGTCAGCACGCAGCCAACGAAGTTAATGATGTTTTGTGCTGTGACTGAAGTACAGTTTTGATGGTGAAGTGTTTCACTATCTAGAATATGTACAGTATGATCTGTTTGGTCACCTAACCGAAATACCTTGCCGTGATCACACATGAATGCCAATAACGTTTGGAAAAAATCATGAGGTATTCAGACAATGACGTATTCACTATTTACAAAAACCATTATTGTTCTGCTTAACAAAGTTGGTAGGTGTCATCTATCAGATCGAATGGCTGGAAACACTATCCACAATGGCAACCTGCCGAATTGTTTAAACATGCAAACCTGCTTTTGAAATGTTAGATAACAATTTCCAAGCGGTGAGCAGGTGTTTGTGTGAGCAACAATTGCATTACCCTTAATGCACTTTACATACTAACTGCCCAAATATATATAACAAGTATGCTTTTCAACTGGTTACGACTTAATCTTCATGTCTGTTTGTATTTAATGTATGTTAGTGAACAAACAACCATTCATTCTATCTTTTTTATCGGACCTTTCAATTGTGAGAAGTTAAGGAACAACCTGCTCTAGTTTACAAAGGCATACTTAGTTAATCAGTGCATAACAATATGTACAACACAATCAACAGCTATTTTTACTATGTTGTCAAGATTTTTATCAAGCACATGTTTTACTACGCCAAACGGAACCTAGAAAACCGGTAAATTTGAATGCGTATGAAAAGTGCGTATAAGCTTCATGTAACTTAATCACTTCCAGTTTGAGTTGTTAACATTTTGACTAAAGTTTCATACATATCCTAGGGGAGTATAACATATCAAGTTAATTCGCTTATGTATGGAGAACGATCATAACTTCCTCATAACGCCAGAACTGACAAAGTGATCGTGTGAAGCAGTCATTTCCCGGTTGTATATCACTCATATTTACTATCCAAATGGTATCACATCCATTGTTCGTGAAGTCATTAAAGTTTCACTACTCCGGTATTCTTCTGTGCTTGCTTGGAAGCTACCGAATTCCTGTCATTTTGGTTATCTCTAAAACAGCATGTACTTCTATACTAACCACAGAAACGACAGTTAGGTTAACTAATCTGACCTATTAAAAGACTGCACAAGTCCACATCGATCTACCACTTTGAGATGCAAATTGAGGTGACTTAAACTATAAATAACGTAAAAAGTACACCATTGAAGATAACTTGCGGTAACTAAGATTAATGTTTTCAAAAAAGAGAAAACTTGTTGCCGATATGCACTTTTGCCACGCCTTATTAGGAGGATGATATTAATCAGGAAAAATCGACTAACAAAGTGGAAATCTGGTTATGCAACGCTTCTCCTCGATTGGAATGGCTTTGCCATTTATCTATAAATATGTATAGTGTATAGACTTATTTTATTCTATAGCTCAGTCACAAATAATGGTTCGATTCCAATAGGACCATTATTTCGTCCGGCCCAAAATGTCAGTCTGAAGGTTAAGGCTACAATCAACTATGAGTATTTTTCAAGGTGTAAATCATCTTGTTTGATTATCTCTTTTTCAGGAACATCCAATTCCGCCTGAAACAATCGGTTAAGTTGGCAAAGGTCTGAACTGTGAGATACATACCTTTAAGTGGACACTTCTTGTTCCCCAAATGATTTACTTGGTGTGGACTGCTCAAATTATTTCGACCATTCTACAAACCACGGAGTGCAGACGTGTGATTTTCAGTCTCCAAAGATGCTCGCGGTGCCGGAGTTGAAGAATCTCTTCATCTTCACGCCAATTTCATTCGAAGTTGTGCATCTCAAACAACACAAAATTTAAAGAGTTATCAACATCAGATCATTTGCTCATCATAGACGCCATACATGTATTTGTCTAGCATCTCACTGCGTTTAACGTCCTGATATTTTTCATGTCCGAATTTCCTCTTCATATTTTCACTTTATGTCAACGGGATTCAGATTCCTTCCCGAGACTCCCCTTGTCTTTTCGCAATTTACTGTCGTATGGTGGTTGGTTACAATAAATTTTCCTCTTTTGTACAGGTATTAATCCGGCTAATGCTGGACACTATTTTTTGCTTAACGGGGATACATTTCTAAGCTACCACTTACTACTATGTCTAGAAGCAGTAGTGTAATTAACTTACTAAGTTGTCGTTTTGGTTCGTCGTGTATCAGCCCTGTAGTGTTGATAAGTTGAAATATTTGTACGAAATTAACTGTTTATAAATTCCAACAGTACCGTTGATTGGGTCCTGGACTTAATACCATATTTAAGCGTGGGGTCATTCAATTGCTTTGCTTACTAAGCCTCACCATCCAACAGAACGTTTCAGCTGATCGAGCTGAGACGTGAACTTACACCTTCGGAATATCCTTAGAGAATAAGTATGTATCTTTACAGTGAGATATGCACAGTAATCAAACTGTCAACAATCACGAGGATAGATAACCTGAAGGTTGGACGCCCATCGCTACACGGGGACTTCTGAACTTTCTTAGGATCTCTCATCTGAAAACTGAATGACGTAACTCTTGTATAATTCCGACTTCTGGGGTGTGAAGATAAAACATCTATGGCAAACTTCTCCTCAGAAACGACTATGTCATCAGTATTCCGTAGCAGGAAGATAAAACCAATGAAAATAATGATAAGTTTATCGAAAAACTCGTGTTGTCCCTGCAAACCGACGACTGGACATTTACCTTTGTCATTAAAACGATCTCTATGTTCTCCACGATTTGCTGTATCCATCAGCTTTCCTTTCCTTGTGGGTACAGTAATATGAGTGCAACAGAAAAAACTTGAATTGAGTGCAGTGGTGTATATACCACTGCGATTGACAAGTGCATCACTACATACTTTGGTTAGTAGTTCTCAGCGAGCAAGAAATGCTACTTTTTTCTCCACAAGATGACCAATGCTCACAGATGGTACACCGAAGTCGCAATTTCATTTACCTCCAAGATGTACGTCACTTGTTGCTAATTTTGAAATAATGTAAATCATATTTCTAAAACCGTCAGCAATCTGCTTAAAACTCATGTTTGTATGCGTTTGACTATAAGCACAACTAACGATAACAATAGTGCTCTTCCGTTTCATTTAAAGGTTGCTACAATCGCCCTCAAGTGACATACACAATTATAGTTAAGGAAGGGACAGGAAATCGATTTGTATTCGCATAGACAAACAGCTTGCGTTGAATTACATGCAGTTGTGTCAACGGAACAGGGCTTATGCAAGCAGGATCAGAATGTCGGTATATATCTGAAACAACCGTGTATGAGTTGCCGGTGTTCATTTTAACAGCAGAATAAATTACCGTTGGATTTTGGTGTGGGTAAGTTGGCCGAGATTGACATTTAGGTTGCAAACGTTTCATCAACAAGCGAGGTGATATCATCAGTGCGTAAGCGTTTTAGTGTATAGGTTTTGAGCGTGGGGTTTGGTGAAGTTCGGTGGATATGTGTTGCTTTATAGTATAGTAGAGTTGACCATCTGACCTGAATTCTGGCTGATTGCTTTCTTTCCATCGGTAATGTTCTGCAATTCTTGGGCAAACTAAAAAACGTCATGGCAGAAGATGACCTCGTTTGGTGTCACAGCGCTCTTCGTGTCCATTTGCTTCACCATAGCCATAGAAATAATGCGAACGTTGTTAGAAGAAAATCCTCGACCGAATGAATCATTGAAACCGGAAAACACATGCAATCTCATGGAACTATGTTTGTTGACATGCTTCAAATTCAACGGTCAAGTATACGAACAACTTAAAGGAGCTCCACTGGGTTCGCCCATATCTGGATTCATCGCCCAGGTGTTCATGCAGAGGTCAGAGAATATCGCGCTACCAGTGATCAAACTAAAGCTCTGTATATGATATATTGACGATTCATTCATAATCCACAAACGTTCAATGATTTAGAACACACATAGACTGCTCAACAACATTTTCAACGATATTACATTTGCGATGGAGATTAAAACTAATAAACAGCCACCGTTTTTTAATGTACTAGTCAGCCGCGAACCTGATGGAACACTGGAGACCTCAGTTCACCGAAAAGAAACAAACATGGACCAACCCCTCAGTTTCCACAGCAACCACCCATAAAAGGAACTGCATTCAAACTCTGTTCAAACGAGCTGAAGCACAATGCAACACCGCAGTGCTCCGAAGAAAGAAACCACATGTACCGAGTATTTCTTCGCAACGGATACCCACGAAATTTCATCAGACGGAGTTTACTGCAGAAAGGAAGAGATTCGAACTCTACCGAACCATCAGCAAAACCAATTGTACTAATACAGAGTATCATAAATGACCGCGAGACTTCTGAAACCACATAGTATTACGCTAGGACACAAACCAACGGCCACCTTACGAAGAATGCTATCCAAACCAGAGAAACAACTCAAACCCACCGACAGAAGGAACGTCATTTACAAAATCCAATGCAATGATTGTGATCAACACCACGTCGGCCAAACCGGACGGACATTATTGGCACGAATACATGAACACGAATTAGCTATAAAAAAGACATGATCAACTTTCTTTGACCTCCGTTCACGAGGGGGAAAGTGGACACACCTTCAACTTGAATACCACAGAAGTCTTTACTCATGCAAACACCAGACATGCAAGGGAATTTCTCGTAGCTTGGTATTCATCAGCCGGATGAATGAACAAACACATCGAGCTGGACAAAATCTATGAATCAATGCGAACCAAGGATTTTGAGAGATGTAGACACCACTAAGTCCAAATGGCGGTAAACTCAAACGGAGCAACTTGAACAGATCAGACCGAAGTCGAAATGGGACAATGAATAACTAACCGGATGGAATTCCAAAACGAAGAAACGACTCACTCAGTCAATTCACAAGAACCAACCAGTCAGATTCGAGGTCAACGTGAGACCGCAACGTAGAACAGACAACCAGACCTCTAGATCAAAGACTCAAAAGCTGCAGGAAATAACCAGTCGGATATCGGGTCAGAGTTCGAACGCGACAAGAATCAACCAATGGGAGATCAGGCCTAAAGTAAAAAACAACAGAAAGCAACCAGCCAGAATTCAGGTCAGATGGTCAACTCTACTATACTATAAGGCAACACATATCCATCGAACTTCACCAAACTCCACATTCAAAACTTATACACACTAAAACACTTACGCACTGATGATATCACCTCGCTTGTTGATGAAACGTTTGCAATCTAAATGCCAATCTCGACCAACATACCCATATCAAAACCATAAACACGACCTACGTACCACATCACCACTGTTCAGAACTATGCGATACCGTTGGATTAATTGTACTGAAAAGCGATTGAAAATTTGCAGAAAAATGTTTAGCTACTATTAAGTAGGATTTCTCGATCAGTTCACGCTGGAATCCACCAACGCCACCGATGAGCACTGACACTGAATTACTGATAAGTAGTTTGACAGATTTGATAATTTAGAAGAGATCCATTTGCAAAAAATCTGGAGTTCGACTGGATTCGAACCAGCGACAGAAACACCATGCCCAAACGCGGCAAGCGCTTTGTCGCTGGTTCGAATCCAGCCGAAGTCCAGATTTTTCGCAAGTGGATCTCTTCTAAATCATCAAATCTGCCAAACTACTTATCAGTAATTCAACGTCAATGCTTATCCGTGGCGTTGTTGGATTCCAGCGTGAACTGATCGAGAAATCCTGCCGGGGCAGTCAGTCGGCTGGATCATTTGGTGGATTCCATATGACACGATTGGTTGGGTGGGTAACTTGGTCCAAATGTGAAATTTCTGAACTTCCGGCCTGGCTCCGTAATTCAGCTGGTAGACTGCTTGCCGCATTTGGGCATGGTGTTTCTGTCGCTGGTTCGAATCCAGTCGAACTCCAGATTTTTTGCAAATGGATCTCTTCTGAAATATACTATTAAGTAGTCAAGAAATTAGTTTGTTCTAATAGTTGACAAAGGAGAAATTTCTCGAGGATTTTGGTATTCACTTCGATTGACACAACTCATGTAACCCTTTCCAATAAACCAGTTGGCCGTGAGATGTTGGATCCGTGTTAATTCCCCTGGAGAGTTCTGATGAATGCGAATAAATGTTATCAATTGTTTGAGATGTTCTGGTGAGTAAATGTAGTTTTGAACGCATATCCGGAATAACTTGTTTTAGCAAGCCAGTCCGGATGTGTGTAACACAATGGAGTTTTGTCATCACAGTTTAATCAGTACACTTAGGAGTGTATGGTTGAAATAGGTTGTTTGTTCCGTTCTCTTCCAGTGTTGTAATAAAGGCGGTATATTTAAGACCGTCACGTTGCTTGAGAAGCTTCCCTTTAAGTCCGTAAATTGTAAGGGATAGATGAATACTGCTATAGGCAGACACTAACGGGTTGGTGATAGCAATTTATGTGTGAATTTGGTACCAGGACATCCATAAAACTTCTACATCTAGAACAACCGGAAGGGTCAAGCATGACCCATGCTATGCATAGAAGTTTCTCTTATCAATGATTCAAAATCAAACGGTTAAACGCTTAGCAATCAGTCTGCAGGTATTATGTGATCGTGTGAAACCGCCGTTGAGCTGGCAGTTGGAATTTAGAGATGAACAGTAACAGTTAGTATCAGAAAATACGCAAACTAAACTGAAAAATGTATGATTTTTAGTGTTCTGGAAAGAGTCGGAAGGAAGACTAATCTCGGAACTCTATCGTAGCAGTATGTATCATTGAGTGGGAAATGTTAAAACATCAAATAGGTCCTTAAGCCAGCTGTATCTATCAAGAGGACTGATCTTGACGTCGTCTCTAGTAGTATGCAGCTTCCGGATGATAACAAACCCATTATAAAAAAGATATATCGGAACCAATTACAAAGCATAAATAAAGATGCGTCGTTTACATTACGAAACAATTATCCGAATCACACAGTCCACAGAATGTATGCTTGAAGGTATAAAGAATAACGTTACTTTCATTCTAATACCCGAATATTCGACACTGTTTTCTTGTTAATCTAGTTGAATGGATAGGTTAAAACATGAAATAGTGATAAAATTCTCGTCGTTCTCTAGCACTGACATCGTCCTGAACCAATCATTGTACTCTTATCTGTTTCGACTATATGCATCGCCAAGTCGAATTTCCATCTTGATCGTTCGAAAGCGACTCGAAGCATGACGTGCCGTAAACTTGGAATTCCGGAGTTTTCTCTCCAAAAGAATTCAACGGGTTGGCCCCTTCTGACAATCTACGAACAATCTATAAACCAATAAAAACTTCCACCCTCCTATCGGTTAAGATAAGGCGAATCCACAGTATTCATTATGATTCTTGATAAGTAGGGATGTAAGATCATAAATAAGAGAGGGGAGTGTAATACACAAATCGCAGATCAAGTGTGTACTTATTTTTCAACCAGGAGTGAACACATTTATTGCCGGTACTCCACCGTTACACAAAAATGCTCCTTGCTTTTTCAGCTTCCGTCAAACTTAACACCTGCGACAGAAACGGTGAGACAATAAATTATGCTGACCAGTTTGGCTTAGTGTTTGTTGATATTGATCACCGCTCTTAAAATTCTATTTTCACAACACTATCGTTATTAGTGCGGTTTGATCATCAGTCCAAGTCTCCACTTCAGCGAACACTGAATGAACTAATAAACGAGCCAGCTGTTGTAAACAAATGACCGTATGAATTCTTTCTCTCGATCGTCCGCCGTGTGGCCACTTTGGGCGTGAACAAAGCAAATTGTTGGTGTGTTGTTGACACCCGAAGACATTTCTATTTGACAATACTATGTATGTTTCTTAGCATTGCGAGTTGGGGGGTGTATGACCATCTGGTTGTTCTACAAGATAAACACATTCAGCCATCTCTAGCGTCTGATGAGTCTAAGCGGTTCCTCCCAAAGATGCATGACCAAGGAAAAGTAGAAATTACAGACCAGAATAACAAGGTTACTTGGCCATGAAATTCGAATATAATTTTTAAAAAAACCTGTTTGTTACTCGGATATTGTTTGCCAAACGACAATAACTAGAACTGTATTCACAATATGACAGAGTGACCTGGGAAGAAAGTGAATCAAACGGAGGGACTGTAGAATTCCTTTCTCTTCTAAAGTTGTGAAACATTTTGCAACCTGTTTCGTTCCTCTTGGGAAGTTTTCATGTTCAGTATAAAATGCATACCTGGAGAAATCCAAACTCACGAGAGCAGTATTGAGTACTGATGTTTAAATGTTTTTTGTGGTCGCTCTTCAAGGTCGCAACCATAAAATTGATAAAAAATGAAAAAAGGCCTCTTAGTTATAGTGGTTTTGCAGTTTAGAAACGGATAAACCGTTGGTTTATAATCCCATTGCTGTGACTTATGTAGTCAGAGCACGTACAATACATGTCCATGGAACTCGGCTTTCATTCCGGTCCGAAAAATACCTCATTATTATCGGCCCTTGCATTAAAACGAGACAGAATGGGAAAACTGTAACCATGGGTTGACTAATACAGTCATTCGTATTAATCTGCACATAAGTACACCGAACGTGATAGTTGCTTGATCACAGGGTTTTATTC
The DNA here is from genome assembly GCA_013368495.1 of Paragonimus heterotremus. Lineage (NCBI taxonomy): Eukaryota > Metazoa > Platyhelminthes > Trematoda > Plagiorchiida > Troglotrematidae > Paragonimus > Paragonimus heterotremus. Next base: position 93,397 of record LUCH01000400.1, read on the forward strand.
ATTCAGATATCTGGAGAAACACACTACCTGTACTAACCAACTTTTCAACTACCAAAAAAAAAACTGGTAGCAGGCCATACTGAACCTTCGAATGAATTACAAGATTACTGATGAGTAGTCCGGGGATTTGGTTTATTTCAACTTGAACATCACCAACAATTGAGGCAACCGTGTTTACCACTGCCCCATTGACCTCACGTTAGGCACGGCCGAATTAGCATATGTGAACGCTCAACCACTTTCGCTTGTGAGTAATGATCAGGTTGCCCGATCATCAGGTTGGCGATGATATGCGCTAATGACGAGCTCTAATGAGGGCGAAACTCGAGTCTAGTGCTTCTTTTCGAAAGGGGCCGAGTGGATTGTCTATGAGAATGCGACAGCTGCGATCACTTCTGGGTGATGTTCAAACTGGAATTACAAGATGTTGGTAATAACCTATATGCGCACAAAACTAAGTTTTTTCGATGTTTCTCAAAAGATTATGTTACTTCATTCATCTAAATTGTCCGAGTTCATCTTTAGTGAACACACAACGTGAGTTACTCTCAAATCAGTATTCACTCAAGCAATCCTGTAGGTCAGTTCAGCCATGATTAACCTGAAGACTCGTTTAAAGACACTTAACACTGACTGCCAGGAAATGCAATAGGAAATTTCCGTTAAAGTTGTGCGGGAAGAGTACTTTTACACAAGTGGCAGATAGTTATTTGCACATTCTTAGCCGACTCAGGGCAACCAGGATCCAAGAGAGTGTTTTTTCACAACGATAGAAGTTCACATGTGTTCCGTTGCGATAGCCGTTGATTGAACATGTTCCTTTAATTTATCAAGACAGAAAGTTTCAAGGTGTTTACAGTTGATTGCCTGGCTGTCATTTATGAGGTTATGCATAGTTTGTGATATGCTGAATCAAAGGTACTTTTTGATTTCATACGAAGCCAACTGCTTATAATAAGCCAAAGAATCCAAAGTCATCATATCGAACATGCTTTCTAAAACGCTCATCATGAACAGTGCCTACAGGAGTGGTAGTCAGGTTGTTGATAACACTGACGATATAGTTGTGCTTGTTGCAAAATACGATGACTGCCAGCTTTCATGTTTAGGTTCATATGGACAACAAACATTACTCATAGATTATCATTTAGTGTAGAATGGGTAGTTAGATTAGTTTCTTTGACTCGGTTAGTATCCCAAAAAGAATCACAACTGTGGTACTCAAATACATTGATCCATACTAGGATTCTTACAAAAACTATCGTGGTTGTATACTACCTTTTCATCACCAGTACCATCGTGTACCCTAGAAACGTCCTCCTACTCCACAGTTCTTACATTTTCTCACGTGCGGTAGAATTTTTGAACATATTATTATGAATAATTAACTAATCTTAAAGCCTTGTTTTGGTCAACTTTCTCCTATGGGTTTTAGAAGGCTTCTTAGAGTTGACGCCCAATGCATTAGAAATAACGTTGACATGTTGAGATAACTATACGCTTCTTCAGCATATGTGTCTGGTCTCATTGTCCAATCGGAACTAGGTCAGGAAACTTACTGGTAGTAGAACGATATTTATGCTTCGTTAAGTAGTTTCGTCCATGAAGTCCATGATCTTGTTTCAATCAGATGAATACCTCAGGCATCTTCATGCCAAGGTCAATCAAATTGTTGTTGTACTCACACAAAAAACGAGGTCAGCGATATCATGTGAACAACTGTAACAACCTATTCGTTTTTATTGTTTGAAAAGAAATATCTCTCTTAACCGTGATAAGACGAAGATATCAGTTGATCTTAGTTTAAGGCGGGAGACTTTTCCATAGGTGGTTTAAATGTATCTTACAAACAGCTAGCAAGACACTGGATAATGGACTCTGTGAAGGTGGACTTACGGCAGCACAACAGGTCAAACAGCTATCTAACAAATAAACTCCTGTGACGACTAAATAGATCTGATCACAATAAGACGTGTAAGGTCGTAAAAAGTTTGTACACAGATTTTTCACAAGCAGGGAGGTGTTTCTTAAAAAAAGCATTAGAACTGGAACAGAATTGCTACCATACAAAGAAACCTCAGTGGACTTTGGTGAGAAATTCCAGTTTCTTATAGAAATACCTGAAAAAACAACTGGTAAGGGGTTGGACCAGTGCGGATGCATGCAAGCGTGTACGCAATTTACGAATAACTTTTGAGAAGTAGACAGTGACTTTGATCGTTTTACGTATGACTTCATACTTATGACTTTAGGGGATATGATCTGGCAGTTGTTGGTCTGGATATGAAACTTTTCTACTTAAAGTCGAGTTAATTAGCCTACCAGTCCTTCTGGATATCGTCATCGAGACGGTCAAGTGTAGGCTTTATCAGACCGTCAGACGCACAATTCCGGCGGCAACAACAAATAGCTGGTTTCCCGCATATCTGCTGATGTGAAGTCTGAAAAATATACAATCTGCCATCGACTTATCCATGATTAAGTAGTCATTTTTTGCTATTGTGCAACATAATATGTAGGTCACGTAACGATGCGTTTTAGGTTGAACATAACTCACATGTGATCGCAGCTTTCGCATTCAGATAGAATTTCCAAGCAACCTCATAACCTGTTGTCGAAAGAGACCGACTGGAAAATCTACCTGAATGCAAAAGCTGTGATCAAATGTGAATGATGTTCAACTTAAAATTAACCAAATCCCCGACTACTCACTAATGACCATGCGTTTGTCAAACCGAATCAACCAACACTAATCAGTATGGTTATGAATTCGTATGACTAAATTCATTAGGAATACTGTTGTTACACATCTGACCTATACTGATAAACATCAGGTAAATACTAGTCAAGCTTCTAGGTTAGTTTACAAACGTCCTGTCAACAAATCCAAACCAAGGAAGGTACGAATGTTATCCGCTGTCTAGCCGATTTCTAGTATGTTTGTATAATCCCATTAAGTTTGCACAAGCTCTACATATAACAGCATGGAGGGTTATGTCACCAACTCCCGTTTCAACCCCCAAATCCTCCCCCTCCGTCTAAAGCTGTCACTTAACTGTGCATAGATTTCCATTTTCACGTTGAACATCACCCACAACTGATCGCAACTGTCGCATCCCCATAGACGTTCCAGTCGGCCCCTTTCGAAAAGAAGCACTAGACTCGAGTTTCGTTCTCATTAGAGCTCGTCATTAGTGCATATCATCGCCACTGCATCCGGGACTTGAACCACGAACAGGCAACCGTGTTTACCACTGCGCCATTGACCTCACGTTAGGCACAGCCGAATTATCATATGTGAACGCTCAACCATTTTCATTTCACGATCATCAATATGACCACACATTTGAGTGATAAGAGGACAGATTTTCCGGCTGTCTTTAACCTTGAGCATCAGCTACTATTCTTTCACTTAATCTATTCCCTTTCTTATTTTCAGTTTTGAATGCGTCAGACTCGTGTACTCGTACTGATCCGGTGATGAATAGTTGAAAACATTTGTTTTTTAGTAGTCCCATCGTACCTACTCAGTAGGATCGTTTGCAAACGAAAATTTTTCACTCAATTTGAAAGTGAAAGTAACTGAAATGACTGGTTCGTCTATCCGGTCTACTGACTTCATCCAGTGACGAGAACGATAGCAATTTTCCATCATTCTTCTTTTCCGATTAACAAATCCAATTAGTCATTACATTCGACTGGATGGAATGCAAAGTTATGGTCTTGTGATTCTGTTCTTTGTATTTTATCGAGTTTAAAAATTATTGGGTGCTGCTGAAGTGTTTTTACAACTTTCAGGTTAGGACAACTGTCCACAGTCCGTAGTTTGGTCCAACTGATGTTAACACTGTCGTGAAAGTTTAAGCGCATGATACGACTGCATTCAAACAATAAAACTAGCTATGAAAGACCCCCGGTGGGGTTTCACTTGTCTCTTAGCCATACTAACCATCAGTTGACAATGTTGGCCGGCTGGACATGTCTAATTTGAGTTTGTTCTGGGCGTTTGGCGAAAAAAATCTGAGTAAATTAGCATTGAGTACGCATTCGTCGTCAGTGTGATCTTGTCGGCCGACCAGGGTGGAATGGTGTTGCTTCAGGTGTGGGGTGGAGGCTGAATTAAATTATGCTACTCTGCTAGTCCCCACGTGGTCTCTCCTTGTCATGCAGCGAACTAGTACGGGTTGGTGGTTTGTTTGCGTACGTGCCTGATCATGTTCTGTTACTGTTGCAGGTCTGTCGTGGCGTTGGCATTTTGGGGGTCAGTCGCACACACGCACACCCACGCAGACTGAGCACACTGTGTATACACAAGCATACACACACTGTCCACGTACCATCTTCACGTCGGATCGGTCAAGAGTTTTGTTAGCAAAACGCTTTAAATCTGTTTTTTTTTTCTCGCTGCGCACTATCTACCGCTTGTAGCCTCGTCATTTAAAAGGCCACACTTTTTCAGCGTCAGTAGAAGTATAACTTAGTCTTATTCCAACTCCTATGCGGGTACAAACAGAACGAAACTGAACACCGCATTGAATACGCTGGTTGATTAACCAAGCTTGGCGTCTGGTAACTAGTACACTATACGTACTCTCGGTCGGTAGCTGGAATCTTCTATTCTGGTCACTGTGATAGCTCTGTGGCTGATATGATTACCAGGGGCGCCATGAATTTTCTCACAGGTAGCGTTAGGTGTTTCTTTTTCACGATACTATAATGTACAGTTAAGGGAATAGACAGTGGTTTTTACACCTACAATATCCCGCAGACTATATTGCTGATTGCCGGAAGTTTGTGATTAATACTGTACTGCTTTCAAGGTATACCCCTTCTCGTGGTGTACATCTAAACTGTCACAAATACCACCTAATATATGAATCAAAGTGTACGTTTTAAGATATATACGCAAAAATTTTCACTGAAATCATGTAGGGCACAGGTCGAATATGTGCACATAGGCGAACTGAATGTATCAGTTCCCGAACTCGCTGAAGCACATCTATTCAACATGTTAGGACGGTATGTGCTTGAATCTTTAGCTGATGCATTTTAGGTTACGTCGACGTACATGAATATCAAACTTGTGGGGCACAGGCATCTCACTACTTCGAATAGCCCCCATGAGTTCATTAGAAGTAAAAGTTGTTTTGGTGAACAGTCGGTTTTCGGTTGTTCATCGTCCGACCAATAACGTAGCGTTTGATATCATCATGATTGTCAAGTGAACAAAATCCTGGTCAGTTTGTCACTTAATTACGTTCTACGGTTGTGAGTTTGAGAGATGTCGACGCCTGCTGAGATCAGTTGCATGTAGCTGATGTTGTCACAGTTGTGTTCGACGGGATGTGCATGCCTTCTTTGTTGCCTAAGACAAACCTTGATAGGAAATCTACGTTCGCAGTCTGCGCATTCGGAGATTTTTAGTGATTGGGCGTCTACTTCCTGTTTAATTTCGTTTTCGTCTCAGTGCTTACGCATATGTGTCAACAAACCAGTGTTGCATTTGCACATATTGCCACATTTCGTATAGACGTACTAAGTTTGTTTTTACTGTATACCACCAGATGCCCGGCATAGAAGAGCTGACGGTATTTGCGTTCCAATGGTGGTTTGTAACAAGTACTCTGGGATCATATAGGGTGATTGCTTTACGTGAACTGGTAGCCAGTTACCATTTGCACCGATACAACCCAAACGGTATCATGAACAAGCTGTTCAGCGGGCCAACCAATTAGCACAGCTGGACCTACCGCCCAAACGTTGCACCTCACTTGCTCTTAACGAGTGCTCACATCACCACTGAAATGACGCTTTCAGAAACTGTATGGTACTAAATTACTCATCTTAATGGGATTGATATAATTACTAATTTTTATACTACATAATACTATGTGTCCACTTTAGAATAAGATCCAGATCAGTTACAGCAGGTGCGGTGTGTGTACATGATACAAGTCAATTCTACCGAATCAGCATTAAACAGTTGAAGCCAATTCACTCTGAGGTTGATGTTATTTGAAATAAATGATAAAGGCAGACAATTCAGTAACCTGTGAAATCAGTCTGTCAAAGACAGAGCACAGCTATGTATGTGTAAGTCACTAAAACAACCGACGGTATCCAGCATGGGGGCTAGAGACAAACGAATCCTCGTACGATTTCCCGTCTTTCATATAATGATCTTACAGTCTTCGGTCATTAATTAGACTTCTTCCAACTGTTTTTTTTTAAATGTACTGGATGGAATTATGTCACAGTTTGCCTCTGAACTTTATGACGATTCGCTCATCTCAATAACTTAATGGGTCAGGTTGGACGGTGAAATGATCATATCGATAGGATCACTCATACAAGCCATAGATGGGCGAACTACAGACTCTGCTGCTCAATTTTAGGGGTTGGGACTAAGTAGATTCGCTATTCTAGAAAACCTACACTTTTGCGACTTCACTACCATCTATCGGCTAACTTACGACGATTGCAATTGAAACAAAAGTCTCAGACGAGGGCACCAACCGTCCAACTGTCTAGGTCTGTGCATCCTGACACTATCGCAATTCCGCACAGTCAGCGGCAATACAGTATGTTACAAATGTGCTAGTGTTATCGACCATCATGCAAGATAAAGTACACTGTCTTACCTTCCCATTACGAAGGGCTAGATAACTGAAATTGTGCTGTTGCTAATCCTTCCTGTTGACTCTTTCAGTCTAAATCCCGGAACAAACATCACTCATGAAAATATCTTTGGTCATACATAGGGCAAGTCCGCTGACGCACGGTGCCATCTATCGAGACATGGAATGCATGTACGCTGATGGGTTTTTGCGGCACTGGATGGTCGGATTGTCCCACCGCATTGAGCGGGAGTCGGACTGAACTGTTACGGCAATGATGTCACTGTTTTGAGTGCGACAAGGCCTGCGGACTTAAATAAGCTTCGGGATGATATCAGTCCTCGAATCATATCCATACGTCTGTGACTTCAGTGAGATATGTCCACTGCTCTTCATAGTGTTTATCGTTCAACTGTATGCTGCACCGAGGGGGAAAAGGACTGGTTCTGTACTGGGTTGCTCACCACAATCAGCTGCACTCCAGTGCGTAACCGACTACTTCTTCTGGGCCATTTCAGCCTACAATTTAGATATTATTCTGCGGTCTGGACGGGTATCCATAGGTTCACGAAGTTGCTGCAGTCAAGCTAGACGGTGAACATCTGCTTTGTCTGTGTGCTATCCATCAGCTGACTGCCACAAACACCAGATTCCGGTTGAATACAAACGATAGCATTACTTGGACTATGTCACAAAATGATCATCCTCAATTGTTTGACTTCATGACCGTCTGACAGTGCGACGTTCACGAAGTACGTATCAAACGAGTGGTGCGCGGGGTCAGATTTAACGCGGATCACAGGTCGGCCAGAATAAAGTCACTTATTCGTATATACAAGCCCGTTTAAAGCAAGTCAACCGAACAGCGGAGAAAACTGGGTTTTAATCGATTGAAAACTTAAAAAACTATGACTGTTTACCAATGTACGTTCATCGTTGGTCTCAAGGATACTCACACATCCGTTAACCCTGACAATGTCTGACAACAAATAAGAGGGAATCACGCGTTGGTAGCCAACAAAACAGTCGGCTTGTAGAACAAGAAACACTCAGTGCAAGTCAACAAAAAGAATGCAGCATGATACGAAGGAGAAGTGAAGCGTTTACTCTAGTTAGTTCAGTGCATGTGGAGTCAGGAAACAGTTCCGCAGGAATCCAAAAATGTTTCCATAGTATCTTTGCTTAAACGTAGGTCTAGAAAGCGAAACATCGATAGCCTTCAGGGCACCACTCTACTGAACTGTGTTGAAAGGTTCCTTGCAAAAATTCTGCTCAACAATTCGATGCTAGATTTGTGGATACCAATGGTCCTGTGAAGCAGTGTAGAGTCCGGATGAACCACAGTACGACTAGCATGGTACTCATCGCTTGCCAGCTCCAGGAAAAGTTGTGAACACAGCGAGTCTCTGTATGCCTTCTTTGTGGAGTTCACCTGGACGTTTCACTCCGTGAGGACAGTAATGCGTTCCACTGACCGTCCATTTAAGTTTACTTAAAACGTTGCGTGTGGATACCAGGGCAAAAAGTACACTGTGACGCTTTTCATATGGTCATATGTTTGAAACAGGACTGTGTATTAACACAAGTCTTATTTAGATTATAGTTAATTGCGATATTAGCGATTGCTCCCCAAAACTCTGAGGATGTTGTCCAAATGGGATGCAGCATGGATGGCCGTCTATCAGATATCTTCAACGTTCCAAACCTTTTGTGTAATGCGGCCATCCCGATGTTGTTTTTCCAAATGATGGTTTGCTACTTGCTCAAGAGGAAAGAGAGACGCAAAGAGTGTACTAATCACTTTTTAACTGGGCAGCAACACCGACTAGGTATTTTTTCAGTCTTCCTCTGGTAGAACGGGTACCACTATGGTCAAAGTTTGCATCAGTGGGGACATCTTGGACGATTTCTCATATTTCTCATACTTGAATAGCTCTCTGTCAGTTGATCTGTCTGTGGTTTGTAAGCAAAGAATTCGCATGGCCGAAGACAGAGCTATATTCAGGCTACCTGAGAGACATGTTTAAAAATCACAGCCTGACGTTCAGTAAGATAGTGTTTGCTTGTATAGTCATGGTGGTGTCCACGCTATTGCACGGCATTGAAACTTGAACCTTATGCCAGTTATATGTGATATCTCTGAACTGCTTCGATTTCCAATACCCAGGATGTATCATGGGTATTCGGTGGTCTAGCAAGGTTATGAACACTGATACTTCGCCGATCCGACGTAGACGGAATCAAACACATGCCGACGCCAAACTAGCCTTATTGATTAGGGCACGTAGGCCAAGTGATCGATCCCTTAAGTAACTGTTGTCTTGCAGCTAAAGGCAGATAAACGAACTCCTGATTATTAGAAGTTGAGCCAACAGAATTTACTGATGAGTAGTAGGGGATTTTGGCCTTTATAGAGATTGAACATCACTCAAAATTGATCGCAGTTGTCTCATTCTCACAGACTTTCCAGTCGGCCCATCCTGAAAAGAAGCATTAGACTTGCGTTTTGCTCTCATTAGATCAGCTCGTCAGTAGTACATATCATTTTCGAGGGGTCATCGGTTGGAGTTAACAGACAGCAACTCTGCACTCATTTTATCACACACACTAAATAAAATTCACCGATATCTAGTAGCATAGTGAAAATCCCCTTGGTTTATATTCCCAATATGTTTGTCTATCTTATCTATTTTCGTTTAGCCTTCACATTAATCTATTATTTGGAAAATCAACACTAATGGTTTGGACTACAATGACCTCCACTCACAGGCCTTCTGTTCTGGTCACTGTAACAAGTTAATCCGAACCGGATGTCTTCACCCACGTCCAACCTGAAACAACCAGTCTGAATCTGTCTTGACAGAGTTATCACTAGAACACTTTAAACGAAAGCGTTATCTATGTGTTCCTGATGAACTGCGAGTTTTCGTTCAACGATGTCATCTGGACAACTTTGAGGTGACACAAGTTTCGTGCTTGACTATTACACGTATTATACTTTCGTCTCGCCTCACTCTTCTCTTTTTCTCAGCATTCTTTTAATACCCGTGACATGAAATCAATGATTCTATCGATAACTATGGCCACTTTGCTTACCTGGTAACCTACATATCATATATCCCTTCGTTAAACAACATCTATATGAACTGGGATTAGACGTGTTTATATTTATGTGGGAGCGTTTTTCATAAACAGTAGATCTATACTGAGTCTGTCACGATATACTAAATTTTTGCCCTGAAGACAACATTTTCACCACTAAACTGAATAGACTTGATTACGAATATGAGCCTTTCCGACTGAGATAGAATAGGCTATGACACGGAATGTTCGGTAGATCAGAGTTCAGTCAGTCACGAGTATCTCAGATTTTGTATCCACAGATGGTACTAGCTTCCAAAATACGTTCAACTTCCTCTATTGTTGATAAACATCTACCTGTAACTAGCCAACAAATGTGAGGTCAGTGGCGCTGTGGTCAACAAGGTTGCCTCACGAAAGCTTGGCCGGAATTCTAATCCTACCAGTGGCAGGGATATGCACTACTGACGAGACCTAATGAGAGCGAAACTGGAGTCTAGTGCTTCTTTTTGAAAGAGGCTGGCTGGAAGGTCTATCTGAATGTGAAAGCTGCGATCAAATGTGAGTGATGTTCAACTTGAATTTGTGAGTATCTCAGATTGTGTATCTACAGAAAGCAGTAGCTTTCAAAATACGTTCAACTTTCTCTATTGCTGATAGAACTCTACTCGTAACTAGCCAAATTCTACGTTAGATTTTAAACTGCCCAAAAAGTAGGTCTTAAAGTTAACCCATGTTTTTGAATTGTCGTTTACATTCAAAACGTAAATTCCACAGTTTGTTTCTTCTACTCCAAGAAACGTGTACACATTTATATCTTCAGCAAACAGAGTAAAATAATTAAAATTTATAATGGATCTTGATGCTCATCCGAAATTTTACGACCGATGCTGTCATTTCTGCGACTTCTCGGATAGATATGGTCTGAATGATTCACCGAACCGAAAAACCTTCGCGTTGCTGGCCGAAACCCTTGTAAGTGTTGGGCTGTGTCCATCTGTACTAACGAGGTGCGAAGAAATAATAACCCGGTTAAATAAGTTTTTTTTAAAAACGGTTCCGTTTCACAGTCATTTTTTTTTGTCACAGATATGGGTCACCCCGAAATCATGCTAAATAATGGGTCACAAAGAAATCACGGACAGATGTAGTCACTTAAACGAACCCTATCGAAGATGTGATTGTTGCTTTAGATGGACGGGTTTATAAAAGATAACGGGAGTCAGGGGTAACTTTGCAAACAAACTTATGAGTTTTGAAATGCTAGAAACATTGAGCTCGGAATGAACATTGTCAGCCAAATTACCAAAAGAAATGGTCTAAAAACATTGCAGTAAGTGAGTATGTTAACATGCAGAAAACGGAACAGTAACCTGGGCCGTACGTTAGACCAGGTTGTTAGTTTTCAAGTAAGATTCTGTAAGATGAGAAAAGAAGAATGTTTGACACCAAGGACAACATCGTTGACATGCTTTCATATAGTCGGATCCTTCTGAATGCGTCTGAGTTACTAAAGAATGAGAAAAGGTGAAGAACGACTTGTGCCTTAGAAGACATCCAAGTTAACGCCTAGACCTCAAAACATTTGATTACTGGAGCTCGTGAATTTGGAACAACTAAAACAATGATTACTTACCAGGATTTTAAGAAACTGTTAGGAGCAATACTGTTTGATAAGAAAGAATATCATATCTTTCTATTAAACCTACTACTACTTTGCAGAAGACTTAGACCAACAGCCCCACCTCGTCATTCAACTACACTAAAACAGTGTGGACATGAAAAATCCGGCCACCGACAATTGCCATCAAACTTCAAACGCAGCATGCCCAGGATCAATAAATTTGTTTTAAAAAGCATTTTTAGAAAGGAAATTTTTTAAAAATTCAACGTAACTAAAATTCGGCATTCTGTTGGGTTAGCCTGCTTTTACCAGTTCTGGAACAATCTGCAATTTGACATATTGCAAGCTAGTTTATAATTAACACCGTAAGCATAGCGACCAAAATATTCTTACACAATATGATGATAGAAAGCTACAGACGATTCATGTGGTCACAATTTTATCTGACCTAAGCTACGTCAACTATTGTCTTACGGCAATAAACTCACGGAAGACGGGAACGTTCAGTAAACAAAGGAATGCACTATATGTCATAAATGAATGTTTATTGGACTGCTAAATTATAGTTCAGTTCGCCCAATTTCGGAAACTGATATGTTCATAAGAGTGGTTGATACCGCCAGATTTTCACACCGCTCTTGTCATCGTCTAATACTGATGTGTAATCAGAATAAAAATGGTATGCCACGTTGCGATTGCTGGTTGAACAGTCTATGAGTCTAAACCTGAACTAAGTCAAGAATGTCGTATCACCTCTTGTTCACCCTCTCTATTTTCCGTCATTTTTAAGTAGTTTTAATAATCTCTCAAAACTGGCACTTCATTCAATTAAGGTTTTCACATGTGTCCTGATAACTGAGGTATCTGCTCCATCTGAATCTGCCCACTATTGCAATTCCTTTACCAATGATTTGCAAAGGGAAAGAACCTCAACCTAAGGAGGAAGGACAGTTTGAAACGTTTGCTTCCGTTCAGCATTTCACACCGTTGTTCATCTGAATGCAGCCCCAAATCAACGAAGTGTTGTTTTCACGTTTGAAAGAAAGTGGTCAGGTAGCAACTAATTATCTATTCTGTCATATCTAAAAGGAAGTATTTGAGTTAAGTTGTATTGTACATTGGCCCACTTCATCAGGTGAACATTGTGTGTCCACAAGAACCAGAGCTTGGACACATAAAACTCTTGAGCATTAGAATAAGTAAGATTCGTTATTGGTCTTCAAAGTAAAACGTGATAGCCTGAGAGACTGAGTCTAACCGTACGGGTCTGAACGAGTGACTGTTAGCATTTTCACTGATTCCCGTGTGAAAACTATCTGTCTAAGTTTATCTGTTGTGTGCAACTATAGGTCGATCACGCCTCTACGTGACATGAAAGAATTCACCCTCGCTTTTTAGTTTCATTGTCAAATCAAACGGTGATGCGGAAGTAACCGCCATGTTACATAGCATTAGACACTTTGAGTCAAGTATTGTATCATGCTCACAAATTTACCACAGTATAAAGAGAGGTTTGCTAAGAGTGAGATAACTACGAATTTTGTCTACTCCGTGTGCAACGAACGATGCACTGAAAAAACCGGTGAGGTCAGTTTTGTGACGCGAATGGTCTGGGAACTAGGACGTTGTGTGAAGGCTGTCCCATGCACTTCATCTCGCTGCTGCTCCCTGGAGGACAAAATAACCGTATCTGGCATACGAGTTTGGAAGTTCATGTGAACTCACATATTAAGAACCTTGAAAGTCACATGTAGTTCTAACAGCGATGCACCGTCAAACGCTACGTCCTGATGTCTTAACCTCCTCGCTGACTTGCACCCATCCAGGCCGTATATTGCAAACAGAAGATCGACTTCACAGGTCAGCCAGATTTGAAGGACTCAGGTTCTGCAGACTTAGTGACGATAATGGTCCGGGGTTGGTCACATGACTCTTTTGTAACGCACAAACCGACAATCTTTATTCTGATGCCCGTGACACTCGCGGACCAACTTAGGGGCAAAACGTAGAGATACCTGGGGAAAGCGTTCTTCCGAAATAGGGGTTTCAGCAATAGTTTTGTAAAAGGAAACAACACAAACAAGACTCAGCATGCCATGTGCACGACTTACACGAAAAACTGAAACAGCGCCAACAACACAGTAGTACGCTCTGTTACATAGTTCAAATTGAATCTGTGGACGCTTGCTGGTTTCCACTACGCGTTACACTGTCAAGATTTGAACTGAATCACATCTACTGACAATGCGAGAAGAAGCACGCCCAGTCAATGAATACGAATACGAAGGGTTTAATTCATTTAAAAAAGTATTTAACTAACCATATGATGCGTGTGTCACAAGCTGTTGCAATCCAGTGCTTCTGGATGTAGCCCAATAGCTAATGAAAATGTTGCCCAAAATTAAAACGGGCGATCAATTCCAACCAGTTATCGGCAGTAGACTCAAAGACAATGGGTATTTTCGAGGACAGGTTACAAGCCCTTCAGTTGGTTACGTGTCGGGATATTTTGCTGTTATGACTGTAGTATGAGCAGGCAAGCTTTCTCGGTCTAGATTCAGTTGATCACATTTTTGGCCGTTCAAGAAGTAAAGTTGATTGGCATCGTGTGTCAGTAGTTTGGAAAATAGTGACAGTAGGTCATCAACAGCAAACAGAATTGTTTACTTCGTTCCATTAATGACTGGATATCTGCCGGTGAACGAAGCAACACATTCAGCTAGTTATGAGTTCATAATGTGACTGATCACTAATTCCATTGAAACTGTAAATTTGTGCGTTTGTTGCAAAGACAAGTTGCGAGGTAGGGAAGAGTCGAAGCTTTGTGGAGGGAATTGCTTACAATTATGGATCCATTGATTTCTCCGGCGTTACTGTGAGGTATGTTTGTAATAAATACGCCGTGAGGAGAATGAGATAAATCAGAGAGATAGCCGGTTGCAAATTTATCTCAGGCGTTAATAGAACTGATGCAGCCAACGCATGTGACAAAATTATGCTTGCATGAAACCCAGAAAAGCTTAGATGGGCGACGTAAAGTAGAGAAATCCTTTATTGTAAGTCTGGTTAATTTACCACAGATCTGTAAAGTCAACAAGCCAACATACGATTCATATTGAGTGGGCTTAGAACAAGTAGGGAAGCAAATGAATATCTTACACGACAGTCATACTCTACGAACATCGAATTTTTGGTAGGACGTCAGTAGTATGTTGTGATCGAGAAAAATAACCAGAAAATAAAATTCTCAAATAGTTAAATTATGAGCTTAGTATGATGGTTTGTCCAAACTATATGTGAGCTGGAACTGAAACAATAATCTTTTCGTCTATAACTTGCACAATGTGTGAACATCACGTCTACATACTTCGCCAAAGTTGATATCTTCAAACGGCTTTCCGATCATTTCACTGTCTGCAGGGGTCAAAGCTTGATCCCAACTAACTACTGAACTTATCCACATGCGGAAATACTAAACAGCTGTTGATAATCCAAGGATGACAACTAAAAACTCAACGAGTACCTTTAAGTCTTGCTAAATTTATCAACTATGGACCGTTTTCAGATGTACTGTGGTTTCAGTTGTAAAAGTAGCTTAATATTAAAAAACCAGAGGAGAAGTAAATTGACTAAGAAACTATGTGCGATGAAGAAACAAAATGAGTTTTATGCCACAACCCTAAGTGTTTACAATAATCTCACTGAGAAACATGAGTGGCTTCTATCTCGTAATTTATTTCACTACTCAGATAACAGTATAGGATCTTTTGTACCACATTTGTTTCAGCTATCCTCCAAGTCAGTGACTAGTTGACCGAAAAGGACGATACTCACGTGACTAGTCAGTAATCACTTTCACAACCTCCATCTTCAAATCATGCGTGTATGGAACGATTTAAAATACAATTCGAATCAGTTTTTTAATTATCGATCCCGGTATTACCAGCTGAATGTAACGTGACAGACACTGTATTGTCTGGCTAAAGAACAATATTCACAAACAGTTGAGGATAAAAATGTGTACCGATATGATCATTCAGACAAACCAAACACGAAGTATGTGAAGTAATATACAACACACTTTCTTTACAGGCGTGATGATAAAAAGTTCAAGTACTGGTAAGAACAAACAGGTACACTATTGATAAATGTCACTCGGTAAGCAAACCTCTAGTCTGGACTGTCCGTTTGAAGTGAACCGGACAAAACTGTTATTTTTATTGGGGAAGTTGCTATCAGCTAGAGATAAGGTTGTTCAACTTACAATCATCAACTGTCTACTATTCAGCATTATTTAAAACGGTTACTTGGTGTCTTTTGTCCATATCAGGTGTGGTCAGTTCTATGGGAGGACCAGCTACTAATCCCTGAGTATCCTTCGCGCTTGGTAGACATAGCAGCAAAATTTGCTATCGAACCGAGTACAATACAACTGTGCGTACATGTCCATCCCATTGGAAGTGCTGAGACGTGAAGTGAGGGTGTTCTTTTTAGAAGTTATGTGAACTTTAGCAACTATCAGTTGAAAGAACGCTTTATAAGCTAGCGACTTTACCCACATATTACAAGTCATTCCAATAGGTAAAAACAGTATTGGGGGCAAACCAGTCGAAACATGTAAAAGTACACACGCAGTCACCCAAACTGACCACTAAAATTGAGCTTGATTTTGCTGTGTCCTATAGGCGTATGGATGAATTCTAGAAGGGGCACTATTAACCAGTCATGGTTTGTCAAAAAGCTGAGCAACCTCAACCATTTTTTCTTAAAAAACATCATTTAGAGGGAATTTGTGGAACATTTCACTCCCAAAGTTCACCTGTGACAACTCCTCCAATAGTACAACCTCATTTGATGAGAGAGTACTTAAGGCTTGTGGTACTTAGTGGATCTGGTAATGACGGATCGCGAGGGTCGAGGAGATCTCGTAGATCTACAATCCATAGAAAATAGTGACAAAATTTACTTTTATGTCACTACACTCCTGAAAGTAGGTCTTAACCTTACCTACAGACTCTTACAAACATCAAGTCATCCACTAGTAGATGTCTTGTCAACAACCAAGGCTAAAAGTGGCTAAAAGTGGTTTGGATGAAAATACAGCACCAACCGTACAAAATGCCTTGTAAACACAATGTATTCGAAGTTATAATTTGCTCTCAACAGAATGCGCTACAAAACCTCGTTTTCACAGTTGAATCGACTGAAAGGTGAAGAACTATTACGTCCAACAGTTACCGGAAATCAGACGACTGTACAGACAGGTGGTGTACATCCAGCACATGTAAACCACAAACCAATTCGGATTAAGCTTTGTTTGATCGACTGCCAGATTTGCGCTCACCGTGTCAGTCAACCAACGTGGGCAGCATGTCACTGCAAAAACCTCACTGACTTTACGTTTACACGGGTGGTAACTTGTGCCCATTAGTACTAGTCATTTGTACTGGTCATGCAACGTTGTCTGTTCCGGAGAGCGGTTAGCGACATCAAATGTAGTCTATGCACTATCCTGCCTCCCACCGCTTCCAGATCCTACTCTGACTGGACGTTGTTAGGATTGATTAGATCGCACAATGAACAATACAGTCGTCGATTTACCAAACAAAATGTTACCATTGTACATTGAAGACCGTGAGAACAGGGCGAAGTGATGGGCAATGATGATTATTTTAGTGAAAAACAACTGTCAACTGTTGAATAGAGGACGTTATGAGCTGTCCTTTTAGGGTAGAACACTGTGGTCAGATTGATTATTCTTGCTTACAGACATTTCGTTTAACAGTGTACCTTAAGTCTGCTATGCATGGTTCGTGTATGTATACTTAAAAGGCTATGCTTCACTTCGCCGCCCACCGGACTTATGTGCAATCTGTGACATGACGGTTGTTTTGCGATCACAACCCGTCTAAGCTGAAAGCTCTGCACGAAGGTAAGGAAGTGTTGGGTCCGATAGCATTCACTGGCAATGCATTAAAGAGAATTGTAGCGTACTGTGAAGTGGAATTGCCAGCAATAACTCTAACCACGTAGATAAACCATTGGAGAATTCAGTCCAGGGACGTTAGGAAGAGGGAATTGGCATGATGGCTTACAACAACTGTTTGAAGAGATCAACAATCTGGTACTGTATGTTGCCTCGTAGTATGATCGCCAATTACCTCCGTCTTCGGTGATCCCTCAGCCAGATTACTACAATACAACTACACTGAACAAACCCTCATATAGTTTAGAACAAGTACTTCCTCATCGTCACGAAAGCTAATCACTTGAACTATTGAATCGTTGAGGTTTATCTGAAATGGAGCAAACATATTATCCAAACCATTTTTTGATACGTCGTAATAACTCCGTTATCCATAGAATTGTTCAGGTTTGATCGTGCACGCCTTTTATACGGCTAGATAGAGAAGAGAAGCTGTAACCTTACGTTACACTTTCACTCTCCATGTACCATCTCTTCCGGAAGTGACTAAAAAATCAGTGATTCAATAAGAGCCATTTTGAGGTTATATGAGTGTCTGATTGTTCCTTGGCTCCTATTAGCAAAACAGGCTAGTAGAGAATTGATGAGTTAATACAATTTCAGACAATTTCACTTGGGATACTGTGGTTTAATCTGTACGAGGACATCATCAGCCATTTGCATAGAACAAACTGGCCACAACATTGAGACAAGTTACACTAACAATCCAGTGATAAACTGGGAGTACATGGGACAGGCACGTTGAGTAGGAATCAACAGTTGTATGAATAAAAATATCACATCTTCCTTCCAATATTTTTGAGCAACTGTAATTACATAACTGGCCTGCTTGAGTTTGGACCTTTCTTAGTTGAGTTGTAATTATCGTGATGGTGAACAACTATAAATGACCCACAAATTTATGACCTTATAGTAACGTATCCATATAAGGAAGGTGTTATTCACAGCTCTTACACAAACACTCTCTTGCACTGCTTTGGAGAGTAAGAACTGGGCTTGCATATGAAGTATACTATCCACTAAGTTCCTAATACTTAATAGCACGATTGCTTTTCCATTTTCAAAGGTGCATTCAGCAATCGGTTGGAATGAAACAGATAACAGTAAAGTTTCAATGACAGTTCGGTGTAGAAGTTTCTATAAGATAGAATTATAAGAACTTGATGAAACTGATCAGACCAAGTTCAGCTACATCTTGTGCCCATCGAAAGAGTTATAATGGCCTATTCATTAAATGCAACACGATACTGTTCTGCAATGGAATAGTTTTATGTATACCTTCAAGTTGGAGGCAAGCATTGTTTACGTTATATCGGACCTTTTGTGACAGCCAGTGAATCTGGATCACTGACTGCCTGAATCCCATGTATCGCAGAGAAGTACACGCCCCATCTTGTATTCCAGTGTGAAGTTCATCCCTAATTTTTGCATTATACATTGATAAATGATGTTTCCTAGAGTCGTTTGTAAGTGACATTCTGTTTACTGTAGGAGAATTCTGTGTGCACCAACTGCTACACAATACTATCTTCCTGGTCTTCACAGCTAATGTACAAAGTATTACTAACGAAAGTCCGCTGTCGTTAGAGCTGGTAAGTAATGCATGTGTTACCATGGCCAAGATTTGAACCCCGGTCACACCTTCATCAGGCAAATGTGTTGGCTACCATATCATTGATTTCACACTGGGCATAATTAACTTATCATATGCCAACCCGTTTGTGGATAGTGTTTAGGTTGTCCAATCAATTCCAGAGAAGACACAGTAAACATACTGCTAGCTCCAAACGACGACTCCACGCGTAGGACTTCTCGTCAAGTTGAAAACACTCGAATTGCAAAGCTAGATAAGTGTTGTGTTCATTACCGATGAGTAGTAGGGATTCTGGTTGGTGTAAATTGAGTAATGCGAGTGATTTTAAACCTATGTTAACTAAAATCCTCTAATAGTAATTGAAAATGGTAGCCACCTGCTCACAAACTTACAAAACAACGAAAGATTGTTTGTAGAGTTTATGTTGAACGACCAACAAAAAGAGTTTTATCAATGGGTATTTTTTCTATGATGTACATGTATGAGTTCAATAGCAACGTTGGTTGTGTGTGGCCAGGTTAACTCACATGATACCAGAAGAAGACGAGAATAGCTAAATGTCTCACTAGTTAGAAAAACTCAAAAATCAAAATGAGCCGGTAGCGCTTAATCTGTATTCAACATGACAAACCGTGATAAAATAGCCAAATTTGATCGAAGTTAAAGATGGTAATTACCGCAGAAACAGCGTACAAAGTTTCAGGCTTGTCTTGTAAACATCAGTCAGAGTTCTCTACCTATGTTCAGTCTGTCAGTGATTGGATTAATCACATCTGAGTACATCATCCTTTTAAAACTATAACTGGTACAATAGGTCCACCCTAGTATATATGAGCTTATTGTACAGCTTTAGTTGTTGCTTCAAAATTAGACAGAACGTAGTGTACTTAACTAATCGACCAAAAGGTAGAACTCATTATCTATCAAACCTTATCTACAACATTTTAAGACAAGACAACACGTTAACTGATTTTACATTGCATCCTTGTTTTCAACCTGTGGGTGCGTTTGTTGCCCATCAACTGTCGACCCCTTGGAAGAACTTAGCATCCTTCATTCAAATTCACACTCCGTTCTGACCGACTTCGTGTTGGGTCGAATTCATCGGATGTGGACTTGAAACGGCATCTGAAACAAGCCGACGTCCCCAACCACTGGGCAACCGATCGTATGTGCATCATTCGTAATGAAGGATGATCGATGCGCTTACCTTTAAAATAGACAGGATTTCATAAGCAGATTGTCAGTTGACTTGATCTCGCGTCGTTTTCGATAACGTGTCCGAACACGTATATGATTCATCCTCTCAAAAGGCAATCAAAACACTACATAGCTACTCCTCCATGTCGTATTCTGAATCTCTCTATGGTTTACGTCGTACAATGACAACTGGATTGTTGCTATCACTCTAACCAGGTCGCTTGTAAACCGTACGGGGTGCTTCGTGGTAGTTTGACACGCTTGCCAGCACGTCAAAGAAGTCTGTCGTCCGGTGGCATCGTCGCCTAACCGGTTCTTTGCTTTCTCGATGCCCCCTCGGTTGACACCCACTAAAACTGGTCGATCTCTCAATAACTTCCCAAACTGACAAGACAAACTCACCATCACATGTATACTGTGTGAACCACACGTGTTTGCAAGATAGACTGTTGACTATGCCCTAATCATCTCTACGTTAATCACCGTTCTGACACGTTGTATCCGCCAACTTTGTGTGAGCTAGTACTTGTAGCAACAATGAGAACAAAAAGAGGAGAAACGTGGACGCTGTAAACTGCTAGTCGATTATTAACCAATTATGTCGACCGTAGTAGAGGGAAAAACAACTACTCCCGATCTCACAGGATTGTACACCGATGTGTGTATGGTGTTATGCTGTCGTACAGACCATGGTGATTTTGTTACGGCAGGGTTCTTGTCTGGGAGATGTGTCAAACGATGAGCAAGATAATTTGTGGTGGTACTAACTCGGGTGAGAATAACGGAGTCGGACTCAGTGACTGTGTTGAATAAACACATCCACTTTTATAGGTCACATTCTCGTTTGGACTATAACTGATGTATCAAGTTTGTTCGACGTCCGTTACCTTTCGGAGCACATCAGCAACAGGATGATGGCAAGTCATAGCAGGTCGCATTTAAATGTTCACTAGACACTGCAATAAAGTTGAATACTTCCTAAGTGGTTGTTCCGATATCACGAGTATAACCCAGGCATGCTAATCTAGTGAGTTACAGAGTATTCATTAATTATGTGAATTTACTTGACGTCTGGCTATCCAGTTAGAGACGTAACTGACTCGTTCAAACAACACGTGAGAATGCCATGGTGAATAAAGTCAACCGATCACCAGTTCGTCATGTCCAGATGCACACAACAAGACAACCTGTTGGTTTTGACATACAGGGTAAAACCATGCACAATTTGAACAGTGAACCATACTGAACTTTGGTAACCAAGTCGACTGACTCATCGATTGGTGGGGTGATCGAACGGTAGGGATGAGGGCTGAAAAACTGTAAGTCGGGTCGGTTACAAATTCCCACGACCGACCACGACCTTTTGTCACGTGAGCGGTGGTGACAGCAACATAATGAACAATACCTTATGTGCACCAGCTGGGATAGTGAGCCGACCTTGTTAGCGAGACAATTGATAAATGAGTTATTGGAAGTCGCGCTGTTTTAGTTTATGCGGAATGATCGGTTCAGCCGTCAGTCGCACCGGAAAGGATTTGTGAATTAAATTTGACCCATTCGATTACCGTGGCAACAGTAGTGTAGGCCCAAATTGATTTACAGCTGCCTGTTGCCTGTAGTTGAGACTCGATCGTCGGATGATATGCCTTATGTGGAGGAATAGAAAAAAATTTCCTATTCCCCCTGCTTCAGTTGAGTCTCCTACGACGACTTTGGGGAAAGGTTTTTGAAAACAACTGTTGTGTAAGCATCCATTGACGTTGTCCGTACAAAATTGTGTGATTATTACCCGTAACTGACAGATGATCCGGGAAGGTGGCATAGAAACGTCCGTTTGGATAGAGCGATCAATGTCCGAACGAATGTGTTCATTGTTCCGGTTACCTTCTGGATTTGTGGGCATAAGCAGGTTAAGTCGTTATTAACAAAATCAATTTGTTATAGGATTACTGGCACAATTGTGTTAGCATATCAACCGAAAGAAAGGTAAGCTGTTGGATCAATTAGTTACTCGATTTGCCGTATTTACAATCACGAGCACAAACGTTTGATTATCTGAGAATGAGTCTGAATTTATTTTTCTGCCCTACAATGTCTACCAGGCCATTACGAACAGAGCCGACGTTGGTAGAGTTGGACGGAAATATTGCGAACAATTTGCTGCTATATTTTTGCCGCTTTTGCTGCTTCTTTCCTAATAAAAAGTCAAACTATGGAATATATGCCACAAATGGTTTGTGGAAACATAGAGGATAAAAGAACATATAAGGAGAGAAGAGTAAGTGTTGACCAAGCATGACTAGAGAAAAACAGTAGTCACTCAATAACACATGATCATACAATCTCAGTAGATATGACGGTCAGAAAGTGGACAGCATCGGTCAGGCTATAATGCACTTGAACTCGAATGGAACGTGGAATACTTGCAAAAGGTTGGTACCAATGTTGACCACTGACCAACTCATCTACTCAAAAACTGCTGGAAAACTCTATCTTAGTGACAGTCAGTTTGAGCAGCGAACGAAGATGATCAAGGTCATCCATCTCGACGACAGCGTCACGAAAGAGCAAAACGCTCCCTACAGATACATACTGGGAAATAAGATAGATTAACTGGATCAGTTCATCCGTGATAAATGTCTTAAATTCGAGTAGTAGACGATCTTTCAACGTTTTTCACAGAATCACCATGATGTAGGCCACTCACACAATTCTTGAATAACTGTTTAGAAAATCTGTCATTTTTCTGTGCAAGTTGTTGACGTCCGGTTAGTGTTTAAGCGCACACAGTGTACTTCATGTTGTTAATTTACACTGGTTAAAGCCATACTTTAGTCCCCGTGAAGTTCACTGTCAGTACTACACACCCCATGACCGGTTTCGTTTCAATACATTATCCCGTTCGTCAAATCAGCTTTTCTGTTTCCGCCTCTTCTTGTTGCAAATCCATCCAGTTATTTGCCATTTGTCCGTTTTCAATTGTTTTTTTTAGTTTAAAGTGTTTGAAGTTGCTTCCATTCAACGATGGTCACATACAACTGAAATTAAACCTGCATCATAAACGATACTAATGAGATAGGTACTCTATAAGTTAAGCAATTCTGTTCGTGACACGAAGACTGTTGTTTCGAACTTCTTTTGTTTTGTGTGCTGGGATGAAACGGGCTTTGAAGTGCCATTTTGAGAGCAGAGGAGTAACTCAGCGTTAAGAGAAACAAACAGTAAATGGTGGTGGATTATTTTTTTAGGGAAGTTGTTTACCCATAGTGACCACAAACAAGTGATCCGTGTTGCGGGTTACATTATGACTGTGTTCCCATTGAGTTTGACCAGCAGCTATAAAAGCGGGAAAATGCAATTAATAATCACATTCCTACTTAGAACGACTTAACACTTACTGCTGTTGGAGCCCATGAATAACACACGACTCAATAGAGAGGATAGCGTTAGGTCGAAGTGTACACTGCATTCTTTTCTGCTTGCCTATGTGAATGTGAACTTGAAGTCATTTTGTCCTAGTACCTAGCCCGCAAGCTGCTCTGACGTTTTTTGCAAACGACATTGATAGGACACAAAGGCAAACGGACGATTTACCGGTGTCTAATTTCACTGTTTGCCAACAACAGTCCACTTAGTTGTCATGGCTGGGCACTTTAATCACATATACGCACATCTCTTTTGATCCATACGTCTGCATGTGTACAGGGTCAGTTGCGACCATATAATTCCCATCGTTGCGCGGTGGGAAAAAGTCAGTCCTCACAATTGAGTTGCGGACCCATGTCCATGAGTGTAGTTTGGCACATTGCCAAGCTGCTCATTGTCGGCCTAAGAGGATCTCAGCCATGTGGACTTTTGGGCTCGCTGTCATTTCGACCTCCCGGACCAATAACGCAGACTCGTGTTAGAGTTGAGTTAGCCGCGTGATGTTGTGAGCGCGTACGCACACACACACACCAGCCTGCAGGCGGACGTACTCAAGCACAGCTACATATGCACAAATCAATCCGAAAACAATCAAGCAATACACAGGGAAAAAACCTACAGTAAGGTAATGAGCGGGACGATGGTTAGCTCGCCTACTCACGTGTATGCCCATCAAACACTGCGCGATCTGGACACGAGCCAAAGTTCACTTGCCTCCCCCTCCTGATCGTTCTCTCTCGTTCTCTTTGCGTGAGTGTCCGCTCCGCGCCGCGTATACCAAATGTATTTACATCGGTTTTGCGGGTGGGGTTGGTTTGACAAACTGGTCTGCGTTCTCGTCATCACGTGAACTCATTCTGTTTGGGCGTGGAATATGAGTTTGCGCTTTGCACGCTCCATAACACGCAGTCACAATCAATAGGCTATAAACGGCTGAATGAAGTACGTCAGTTTCGTTTCATCCCGCTGGTGCCAAGCACTGAGTAGGGAGCCTAGCACTGAAGACGAGAAGCAGTTGTGTGGAGATTATTTGGTCACTTAGTAAAAAAGTCATGTGTGGTTAGGTGGTTTGAGTAAGTCCAACATGAAGTTGCTTGTAACCAAAGGAAATGCTGGTCTCCATATACTGGGCACGAGACCACTGTCCTTGGGGTTATACCACGTTGACAACCTGTCGCCTTGAGAAATTCCAGTCTAATTTGTTCTCACACAAACTGTGGGTACTTGAGAGAAACGGTCTATGGCCTCCATTGGCTAAGTGGTAACCATATTGTGGTAATAAACGTTCACGACCGTTTCTCCTTGGAAGTTGGCCTACCAAAAAGCACTTACAAGCTAATGTTTATGAAAAGATCTTTATATACTGAGAAATAAGT
The DNA here is from genome assembly GCA_013368495.1 of Paragonimus heterotremus. Classification (NCBI taxonomy): domain Eukaryota; kingdom Metazoa; phylum Platyhelminthes; class Trematoda; order Plagiorchiida; family Troglotrematidae; genus Paragonimus; species Paragonimus heterotremus. The sequence goes on from LUCH01000400.1 coordinate 118,301, forward strand.
GACTATATCAAACCAGAACATTCCTCGTACTAGTTCACTTTTTAATCATACATCACCATATGCTGATTAGTAGATAATGTTTTCCACCCAGATTCATATTCTGGATACGCAAGCTGTTTTCTGGTCTAATTCCCTTCCTTAGAAAGTATCAGTGATTCTGTGAGTGTCAGTCTTAGCATCCATAGAAACAGATTCAAAGTACGCTTTGTGTCAGCTAACAAGTATGAATTAGTTAGCAAACTGGCATGTATGTACATAGAAGAAGCCTTTGACTAACGTTTACTCACACCAGTGTCATTCCCAGAACCGTATCTCATCGATTAAACTCTAAAAATGGATGTGATACAAAGTTTGGGACAAAATTCAACAGGAACTGCCAGGTGAAATGCTTCCGACAAGTAACAGATTGCTCCAACTGCTAGTTCAATCTGATGGCCCCGTTATCCGGCCAATTCACAATGACGACTGTGGCTGAAGTGATGACCCGGTCGTGTATAGTGTAAAACCAATGGAGTATTAGTGAACACGCCAGTTTAGCAAGGGGAGACTCTAAACTTCTCTGGTTAACTTTGTAAAACACCAGCCGAAAAACAACTCAGTGCGAAACGTGTTATCGTGTGTGAACGATATCCAGTTCGCATTCAGGCCCAATTTGAGGTTAATTCTCGTCCATCTATCTGGTAGAGTGACGGTTGTATCACACTGGCAAGATGTGTCTAGACCCAGCCTTCCGAAGTGACACACTAATTTTGTACTTGACTATGCTAGATTTGCTGAGATAACACGCGGATAGGACAGTACAGAAACTTTCACGGTGTAATGTCGTTAAAGTGTAAAAAAATATTGCAAGTTGTCCGATTGATGGAGCGTACAAAATCTGTTCAATGAATACGCTATTCAGTGAGTAGAAAGTACTAGAGAACGCACTCCATGGTAATGAGCACTTGAGGCAATGTGTCACTGGAAACATGATCAGGATGCCACCCAAACCTGATGTACCGTAAAGAAGAAAGCAGCCCGTGCTTATTCGGGTGAATTTCAAAGATGGGGACTCTGCTTAATGAACAGCTAATATATTGCATCAGGTAATCAGCAGGACTTATGTGTGTTCCTGCTGGAGAGGTTATATTGGTCGAACGTCCAGGCAGCTTTCGAAACTAATTCTGGAACACCATCCACTGTGGTTGAGGCACCGGGAAACTGAAACAGTTGTGAGCAATATCCTCGTTCAGTCGGCGGAAAGTGAGTACCAGGTAAACACTGATCAAGCCTTCCAGTCGGTCTACCGCGTCCCAAGTAACCCATCAAAGACGGAATAAGTGCACTTTGTACTACAGAAGTAAATGGAATCAGACTGTCTGACCTAGTAGCATTTCATCAGAAGCGGTTTGTTCAGGCGCTGCATCCATCTTGGTCTCAGATCGACCGATCGATGGTAAGTTTGCGTAGTTAAGCCAATGGACGAGCGTTAGAAACCAATCAGAACACCACCAACTGATTGACAAGTGATTTGGTTTTTCCATAATGAATACGATAGATACTGCTGTCTAACTCTACATACTCCCTACATAACTGACGAATTGTCGAAATCATGTGCTTACTAAAATAACTTTAGTCTCCAGACCGTGTAATCATCCGAGTCTTTCCGGTAAAATGAAACTGTCTTTCAGATTTCTTAACTACTTTTAATCATCTGCTGCTTTTTGTGTATTGAAGTATGCTGACCAGTAATATGTTTGCTATGATTAATAGGCTGTTTCTGAATTTATTCTCCTCTATCCAGTTATCTTTCATTCTTCTCATAAACTCTGCTTCACATCTACGTTTACCCTTTACGATTTTCCAAAATCACTGTGCTCACTGATTATCATTCTCTCTGAACGGCTCAACATAATGTCCGTTGGACATAAACATACTAAGATTCGTTCTGTGTTCAACCCCCTTATAAATTCTTATAAACTCTATCGTTCAATGGTTCGTTTGGTTTAAAGTAGTCAATATGACTTTCATTACACACTTCACAAATAAACCCAAGTGACTAAAGACATTTTTTATTAAACCTGCACAAGTTGGCTAATTAAACGCTGATAACAAATGGAGTGAGCGATATGAACTAGGGAACAGATGATACGAATTTTACCACTTAAATGGGTTTAAACAATCAATCATAAACTGAGAGTAAATTCCGATGCAACAGTTATTTCTCATTTCGCATAAATTATTGGATGTTCTTCTTGTCTATTTAAGTGTGACTTGTAATTTGCAATCGTTGAACTGTTTATTTTATGGCAGAGAATTGCTAACACTCATTCGTCATTCACAGTATTTGGACGAAATCACAATCTAATGAAGCGTATTCTTGGTAATTCTTACATATCTCAATAAGTGTGTCCAATGGGAGTACATTGTTTAGTTTCAATCACAGCGTCCCTGGTCATTGTCTTTAGTGCATATGCTGAAATTAAACACATAATATATCCAAACTGTTCGAGTCACGTCAAGAAATTTGTTTGTGCACCTTGGGAGATGAATATTCAGCAGTTTCACAAAGAACTGTTCAGCATACAAACTATTTAGTAGGGTTTTCAGTCTAGTTTTGCGATCACTTTTTTCTCAGAATTGTCGAGAATAACGAGGAACCGTGCTAAGTGGAAGAAAACAGATGAACCGTAGGCATGGTTACGCTCGTGTATCGATTTGAAAGGGACCTAGTTGTGGAAGTGGATATACAATAAGGAAGGCTCAAATGAAGTGGATGGTCGAACTCGAACAACATTCTGAAGGTAAACGAGATGCCTGCTTTAAAATGTTGGAACACAATAAATTCAGCGAGATTACAACGAGGAATTCTGCTACAGTTAGACAAGGGCCTCATGAATTTAGAAATATATTGAATATGTTTGATTAAAAGCTCCAGAAAAATAACCAAAGAACAGCATAGCCAAAAAGGTAGAATACGCATTCGTTTACAGGACGGATTTGAAGGTGACCTTAAACATAAAGCATAAAATGTGAGTCCTCTCATTTTAGTACAATCATAATGAACATGAGGGATTACGTTTGATTGTATCTCAACGTGACACCTAAATAATTAACAGGTTGGAACCTAGGAAGAAACTCGTACACAACTTCTATTTGGAAACAAGTATCACAAAGCTGCTAATAAGTTATGTTTCCAAGACATGGGAAAAAATCGATAAGTTTGGGGGTATTGAGCAATAAAGAAAAACCGAAGCTATAAAATTAACTTGTGCCTCAGCGAACTCTGCATTCTTAATAGCCGCTACATACCTTTAAAATCGTTGTAGCCTGGTGATCATTGCATTCTGTTATTCACATCGCAATCATATCAGTCAGATGGAAGCCACATTGATTAACATTCCGGTGGTTCATTTAAACTGGTACCTTACATATTTTAAACTAGAGGAACTTTGTAAATTGTTTGATATGGTTTATCAGTTTATAATGAGAGTTTATACTGAGAGAGTAGAAAACTAGATTTACCACTCTCTTAGTTCATCATCATCATCAGCCATAAGCTTGACCAGAAGGTATTGTGGCTCGGGGTGACGCTCACCTCAACAGTAACGATATTAAAAGAAGCCTGAGCGGATGACCTAGAGATGGTATGATTGCAGGTACGCCATTGATTGCGGTACACCACCAGTTGTCTCGGAGAAAAAATGAGATTCTGCATGTACAGAAGAGGACAGGTTATCTGAAACTGCTCGTCTGCTAAGTTATCTACTTTGGTATAGATGATTCCACTCGGAAGCACAAAAAACAATCGCCTTAGGGGATTTACTCCTGATTTCTTTCAACTTTAGTTTAAAACCTTTTTTTAAGGAGGACACCCTATAATTGTGTGAACGATGTCAACTACAAGAGTCTTCATGGACATAGGTCTTTGAATTAGAAAACTGTTCACTATCGTTGCCACACAGAGATTCAGAGTTTTTTCTCCTCTCAACGTATGTTATTGCTCTCACCGACTGACAAATTGCCATATATATATTTTATGGTTCTGGTCGCATGGACATGAACCTTAAATATGCACACATTATGACCACTGCTATCTTTGTTTGGATTTCTCTGAAAGGCATGATTCGAAATCGGTGTATTCAAATTATGAATTTTGGTGGTTATTCACTGAGTCATCAATGTTGTATGCATTACTCACAGTTACACTTGACCGCTAAATGTTGCCCTTCCAATTAATAAAGTGTAGACGCATTCTAACGAGTTCTTATAGACTGATTTTCTTATGGGAGTAGTATATTATAAATTGGACTATATTTGTGGCTTTGAGTTCCATTGAATAGAGACACCAATAAGAAGATAAACCTTGCTATGATGTACGTGTAATCTACTAACCATTTGGTGACTGTGAAACCAGACACGGCGATCTATGATCACTGTCCTGCGTACTTTCAAGAACCACACCTAAGAAGTCTGATTCGCGTGAACGCACTTTTGCCTGTTGTCTAATCAATACAACTGCATCAAATAAGGTGTCATATACGATTGCAGAGTATGGTGAACCGTGTGCTACCTATGAATCAGCCTGCGGTTAGCATAGAAAAGTTGAGAAATCAGACAACGCAAATGTTCATTGCATCCACGTTATGAATCACTAGCATCGGTGCTCAGGCGCACACGCCGCTGACTGGCTAGTCGATGGGCAGATAAATCGTATTATGTGTATGCATCTTAATTGCATTCCGTCAACGAGAATGTGGCAGTACAAATATAGAGTACCTACCTGAAAGCTTATGTTTCCAATCATACTAAAGAGAACATGAACGTGTTAGAAGATTTAGTGGCCTGCTTGGATTTTCCAGTTCACTAAAATGGCCGTGGCTGAGGAGTGTTCATCATCATCATCATCATCATCACAGCCATGAGCCTGACCAAAAGGTACTGTGGCTCGGGCCGCCGCTCAACTCAACAGTGACGTGGAATATCCTAACAAAGAGAACAGTCGTAATGTGCCAAACTTACAACGGTGTAATTTCGAACTGTTGTCCATGTTTCATATATCTGCAAAACCCATAAAGTTATTTGTTGTCACCCTATTATTGGGAACCGTAGAGTAATTCACACGAAAGATGGTTACTTTCTGAATCTCAACTACATCCACATCACCAGTAACGCCATTTGTTTCTTGCGAGCAGGTGTAGTGTCCATGGTCGAATGAATAGAAGTTCTGTTCAGCTACAGAGAGAACATACCATTTGCACGATTTATTGACACAAAACATAAAATACACGTAGATGTTATGATAATGGACAGGTCACGATTTGGCAGTATATTCTTGGTGGTTTAATAGAGAATGCCAGCATCAGTTGATAGCAGACAGACAGCTGTGGTTCACATCTAAATGCGAATTGACAAGTTACCCTCACATGTAATCACAAGCTTCAAACATTCGTTCATATTCTTTCTGACCGGTGAATAAGAAAGATTAACTAGTTGCGTTCTGTTCAAAAGAATGAGTCAAGGGATTAGTCGATAGACAATTCTCACTTGAATTTGGTGTTGAATTTTCGATATATTCCAGTAAGGTATACGAATTTAAACAAGAAAAACAACAGAACACGCAAAATGAATAGGATAAAGAAATCTTAGACTGCTGGGAACTTACCCTACTACTTTCTACATAGCTATATCTATAAACTTCTAAGTATGCAAATAGTACAGCCGAGCTTACAAGCAATGGGAACCTGTATGTTGACTTTCTCAGTAGAAATATGCCCAACCTATTTTCCTATTTGAATACCTTAATCACCAATGACTGCACAATAATGAAGTGGACAGTAAGTAGAAATCAAATGATGAACTTATGTGTGCATCTTTTTCCATTTTAGATTACAAAGAAACTTTCAGATATCCCTGTAATAAGAGTAACCAAAACTACAGAGTACTGTCATTTCTATTGTCACTTCGTGTGAAGATATTTTAAAGGTCCGTTTAGTTGTAGAATTGGTACTTGCCATTCCTCTGGGATACAAGTGACATGTGTAACAACAAATTCTCTGAGATGATCTGTTCATTGAGAAGGACAACAAGACAACGGTTAATATTCCTTGTTCCGCCTTGGACTGGTTTCTTATGTCGGGTGCAGATTAGATTTTAGTTTACAACAACAGTGTATGAGGGTTTTTCATCGAATATTTCTTGCGGCTTACCGGTCCAGTCACTACTATAGGGTATAGCACATATTTTCATATTGCTTTATTTTACAGCTGTTCTTGTACAAAATGAACACAATTTGTTTGAATTGATTTGACTTAACAATACACCTTTAATGCGCGTGTTTCGCCTCTTTGGTGCTCCCGTTCTGCCTAGATCGGGGTTGCCTACACTGAGCCATCCAACGACTGCATTCTGAACTGACTGTTTTTGTTTATAACTTCATATAGGGTTAGTCCCCTACACAGCCCACACAAGCTCGAAGGTCGGTCCGTCAAGACTACCGCACTGTTTCTTCTTAGGGGAATTAGGTCTATTTTCAATCTCTCAAAGTGCTTTCCACATAGATCAGGCGTGATTGAGAATGTTTCCTCTTTTAGGTGCATCCTGTATCGCAAGGTTAGTGAATCAACCAGGAACTAAGCGGGGATGTACATCAGTCCACATATTTGTACTAAAGCTTCAGCTATCGTATTTCTAGGGCAATCATCAGTTGACTCTCGACTCAGTGACGTTGACTGAGTAATCACTCGTGCAACTTCAATCCTAGTCGCATGAGGGCAATGCTAATCGACAACACAGCAAGCAGGACTTATCAGTCAGTTTGAAACACTGGTTCCCACTGATAAACTTGAAAAAGGCCAATAATAGCGTGTAAGATGTCTTGCGCATTGACATTTCGTTTGCATCTCATCGGTTACTTTTGCGAAATTGACATACAAATTATTTCGTGAGAAGGCGAGCAGCTAGGCAAAATCGATCTAGTCATGAGACAGTCAATCAGGTGACCAAAGCGGAAGCAGTAAGATGCAACTGAAGCGTACTGATTATCAAGAGCATGAATAAAATTGCTGTGGGTCAAATGGGTAATAGGAGTCCAAAGAGAGAGAGATGGTTCGAAACAAAACAAAAATCCATACAGATTAAACAATAGTTAGATGGTATGAAGAAGAATACACAGGTCTAAAAGGTTTGGGTTTAGAAAAAAGAAAATGGAATCAAAGAGTATTAGTTGCATTTTTACCAGCATAGCGTAAGGCTAGTCACCACATGTTTCTGGGCGCATAAGGTGGGATTCAGCCGATGTATTGAGACAGCTTCGGCAATATTGAGAGCCTGTTTAAGTTTCTGTCTGAAGAACACTCTAAAGGCAGTCTTTGGGTCCACTGAATGTCCGGTCTGTAAAAGGTGCTTTGTAATGGCACTGACGGCACAACCGACTCCCGAATTCAAAAGCCATTTCGGTATGTGTTCGCTGATGCGTGTGCCGAGGTGCCTCCTAGTTCTGCCGACGTATCTGCTTCCACGGACACAATCGAACGTGTATACAATGTTGGATTGGGCGAAAAGGGGCACCACATCCTTTCTGGGTGTAGTTGGAACACGGGTAGTTTCATCCACGTAGACGAGTCGGGAGGCGTTGTAGGTGCGTTTGAGCGCTGCATGTAGGAAGCCTATCGTTGACTTCATTCAAATTACTGATCAATATTTTACCACTAATTACGGACTTCTGATTATTATTATCTTCTCCAGCTATCCGCAGTGTATAGTGCGTTCAAACTAAAGCACGTTCGGTTTATTCCTTAATCTGACTCACCGTTTACTGTCATCCTGTACAGGTGCAAATAACTAACAGGAACCACTACAGTTGTGTATGTAATGCCTATTACATCGTCACGTTACAACCTGCATTATTTTGTAGTGACCTGTGGTTATGGGTGCCAGTACGTACGTGGCACATTCTTCATATCGCATTCTACACATACCAACTCTCTCTACCTATCCGAGTATGGATGTTTGTACCGGAAACCTGTCACGTGCATCCACAAGTCTGGATGACAGATTTGTGTACCAAATCAGTTTAGCCTACCCTGTTTGCCCACGTTGACCCAGGTCGTCACAACCGCATCAGTACATGTATGTGCCGTTCTATTAGTTAGTGAGTTCAACGTGGGCACAAAACTCGCAAATTGAGTGTGGTTGATATGAGGTCATCAATGTCTTGACCTGAAACTAGGCTGACCTCATAAGTGACACATCGTTGTATTGAGCCCCAAAACGCCTTAATGAATGTTCTGTTAACTCTAACTCTAACAGTGACCTCAGTCTGTGTATTGTCCTCACCATGCGACTGTAGGTCGACGGTTTGATAGTTAACCATAATAATTAAGATTACGGTTAATTGACATCGTGATCTAAGGCAGTAGAGATTAACGGATTGGTAAGTATCTGACAGACGGTATACACGAAGATGACTGTTTTAAGTAAATTCACAAACCAAAATAAGAAAGTTAGTCATAAAGGAATACCATCGCAACAAATGTGATACAAATTAAATGGATAACTTTGTGAGTAGTATTTACTTGTTTATCTTATTCAATCCGTATATTCAATTTATATTCAGATTAACGCAAAATTACGAGTAAATTGCAGTGGTCTACTTTTCAACCACTTCGGATGACCTTCACAGTCGAACTCATACGTTTGAAACCTGCAGTGTTACGATGTGCTGTCAACGTTATGCCATTATCAGCTGGCAACGTTTGACATTTTGATAACTCGGGTGAGTCGGAGTGGTGAAATTGATTTGAAGACCTATATGCTGTTTAATGCCCAGGGGTTTTGTGACTTTTAGTTCTCCCGTACAATCCACACGATGGATGAATATGAATTGCGAACGACACTCCAAATGAGCCTGCCACAAATAGGCCAGTGTGAGAATATTGATCGACTTTTTCATCTCATGCTTAGCGTATCTGCGAAATAACTCCGATCAGTCATTCAGATGAGTAACACACGTATGTACAAAAGACGCACAATAATCCAAACCATTAAAAATGCTAGGGTATCACGAGAAAAATGAACCACGTACTTAGACTTACACTAAGATTTTTGACATTCCTATGATCGCTGTGGCATTGTCAACACACATCGATCATATGACTCGGTACTTATGTGCCTTGTCCATTGTCCGGTAGCTATATCATTGAAATAAGGGGCACATGGTCTACTGCTCACACAATTAAAGTTGTGCTATTCAGACGGTCAATACAGTTGTTATCAACCTCTAATCGTTACTGCCAGCAACTGTTCAGCGGTCTCGATTAAGTTATCAGCTCACGCGAATCGGGACGACCCGGAGAATTCTTCTCAAAGCTATTGAAAAAGAAATAGAATAGTGTAAGCACAGTTCAACCGGTTTGGAGGTACACACTCAAAAAAAACAGGTGAAGAGGGTTAACTTCTAACTGATCTGTGCCCGGACCGATACTGTACAAGTATCGATGCAGCGATCCGACGGAAGTTCCATAAGAGGGGTTGTACATCTAACGGACATTTGCAAAACAAAACTGGCTTAGTTCATGAGTTGAGTAGATTATCTGGGTTAGTGACGCAAAGTTCACTTTATGGAACGGCTATGGAAGACTTTGAGTATTGAAGGGAAAAGATCAGTCATCAGTTAGGGTGCTCACGTTGTTCAGGAAGACAGAGGTTTCCTGACTGTATAGGGTGCGGTATGGATGAATGGGCAAAGTGAGCCGTACAACTGTGATCAACTAGACTCATGAAGAACGATAAAGCCCCATCGGCAGAGGGAGGGGTCGAACGGGCCAAAATGGAGTACGGGATTCGTTACCTTTCCTAGTGAGCACACTCGCCAGACCTAAACAGCATTGGAAACGCCTGGGACTACTTAGGTCGCAAGGTAGAAGAACGAAAGCTCATACGTGTTTACGGTGGTCTGAAATAAGCTTTAAAAGAGGTTCAGAATAATATATCTTAATTTGATTGAGAGTTGGTTGGATAAAAAAAGCACAGGGGACAACACAAGCAATTTAGATCAGTGTTCATTTCCACCCACTAAACCTGAGAAGTATATCCAGCTGGAACTCTCGAGCATTTTTTGGTATAGTGAGTATTATTTAACTGGAATGTTCGTTGCCAAATTTGGTGCAGTACGTATGGAACGGTTGTACATCTTCTTGATGTACGCTTAAATTCCTAGTACAGCTTGTTTCAGCTTTGCTTAGCCTCGGGACTGGCTGTCCGAATTTACAGAGCGTTTATGATCACGATTACGACTGTCCTATAACACGACTGAATCATCCAAACACAACAACTCAATCTCAACCCGTTCTCAAGGTAAGGCCCAGACCACGTCCAGTTCTAAGGTTTGGTTGTTGGCTCAATACCGCCTACTCACGTGACTTGCTCGTAAAAGGGGTCTACCGATCAGAGTACTACCACTCGAGGGGTATAGCGCATTTAAGCAAGACATGAATCTACCACGTTTGATTGGTTCAGCAAACAGGCTTGACCTTATGATTGGCCTATTCAAGTCTACAGTGGGTAGATGATTGTTGCACGTCTCGGTCATTTGCGCGCGCTCACCTACCGGCCAGAGACCCCCGTTTGGCACCGCGTGACGCGCCATCAAGCTCATAAAGTTGGCGTACTGTATGGGCGTCACCCCCCCTACATACTGCGCACCTGCAATCTTTTCACATGCACGTGCGTGTTGTGTATGTGTGTCTCCGTATGTGCGATGTTATGTCCACACCCTGGGGTCAGCACAAGTTGGATACCGTGAGCCTTGGAGCTGACAATCCGAAGGCCACACTAGAGACTTCATCGTCGTGGTGTGAAGTAGTGTTCACAGTACGTTAGTTGTTTTGTCCACGCCGCGTCTTCTTCTCCGGTCGGATAAGACAACGGCAACGAAGCGGGAGGCTGTGGAAACAATGGAACATGTTCTGCCCTTGCCCACCGAATCGGACCATCCGATCTGCAGCAGTGGAGGAGGAGTACATCTTTTGCATTCTGCTGTTCGGCCTTTTGAAGCTACCAGCTTTCCCGAGCATATTTCACAGCTGATTAGTGGTGTGCATACGACTTGCACAAACGAGTCGGTCGTTCCCACAACCAGCTTGCACGCCACTGAGCGGGCACGTACAGGCCTGGCGTTTGCCATGGATTTGATCCGTATGGTAAGTGTCACGCCACTTTCGGATCTGGGCCGCTCCAGTCCGAACTTGTTTCCGTAATCACCGCATGTCTGACATGTACCAACACAACATCTATACGCAATTCTGTTTCCGTCTTTACATGCGCCGGCAGGCCTAATACACAATCGTTTTGGCACTCGTGCATGAATGCACACGTGCATGCGTAGTTACATACAAAGCATTATTAGAACAGCTTTCCACATCGGATCACACCAACCTGTTATTGCTTGCTCGGGGAGGACACGAAGATGTGCGAACAAGTATACACCGATCTGAGTGATCGGTTCGAACCGAAGCTTGACCAAACAGATATAAGCACTGGTGCGCTTCATTTGTTCACCGCGCTCTTGACTGTCTACGTACATTAGCCCATATATGAGATTTCTTGTACCAGTCGTTCTGAATGTATTTCGATCCTTTATTTCCAGCCCAACAACGAATACGTCGTCCCACATTGCAAACAGGAAAGCAGCACAACACCAACACGATCGGTTTCGCGAAACGCACTTACTTGCTCTCCGACTGTCACATCCACTCCGGGAACTTTCTCGCGATTACCTACCAGATTCAATCTCAGTCCCACGGTCTACACAGACCCTGAGTCAAATGGGACACTCCGTGCAGAGCCAGTCATGGATACGGCGATGCCACCAAAGAAACTTACTAGTGACGACATCCCTGTGCTGTAAGTTCATTTGACTGTTTATCATGACCCTCAACTCATTAGCCAAAACAAAGAAAAGACGGCCCATTCTACCACAGTTTTTACGTACCGGTTTTGTTCCTCTAATATTCTTATTTGACTGATCGCTAGACATCTGCTAGTTCAGCTAAACGCCGGATGGTGACGCGGAAACCATATATTCGTTATACTGCAAATTAAAAACAAACATCATTTGATGGTTTCCATCGGATGGTATAACGTACATAATTCAAATTGTGAGTTTTTGTCCAGGAACGCGTGACCAATCAAGTTAGTTTCGACTGAAAACCACATACAATCTTCATAATAACACCGACTACTCACTAGAACGTAATGTTGACAATGTGGTTGGAAGTGATGTACAGCTATTTAAACCATACTGAATGTATGTCAGACTGCTGGGAGGTCTGATTTGAGACGTGACATGCACATGGCTTCCGCTGTTCACTCAATGCACTTTGGCACAAATTCATCCGTATCTTAATACTGATCAGCTAGCAGATCTAAAGTGGATAACTCTTAGCTCTCAATTAATCGATTATGACCCTTTTTGCGGCTGAACGCAAAGGGATTCCAGAGTTTTCGTATCCTCACACAATCACAAAAGTAGGTTACATAAACCAAGTCGCCATGTATTCGACAGAAGTCATCGGAAAGATCGACATCGGTAAACAAATGCACCTGCGCTGAAGTTAACAGCTGGAGTACGTCATATCTCTAAGCGATGCCGACTGTCCCCACACAGTTGATCAGTCGGACCTCCCAGCAGTCTGACATACATTCAGTATGGTTTAAATAGCTGTACATCACTTCTAACCACATTGTCAACATTACGTTCTAGGGAGTAGTCGGTGTTACTATGATAATTGTATGTGGTTTTCAGTCGAAACTACCTTGAGTGGTCACACGTTCCTGGACAAGAATTCACAAGTTGAATTACGTACGTTACACCATGCGATAGAAAACATCAAATGATGTTTGTTTTTAACTTGCAGTATAACGAATATATGGTTTCCGCGTCACCATCCGGCGCTTAATTGAAATCGCAAATGTCTGACTATCAGTCAAGGTTCTTATTTATCATATGGGAATGTTAAAGTGCCAGACAGTGCTCTTAAGCGACGGACAGTTCTGCAGTAGTGGTGAAGTTTGCTTCCAGCAAACAAACTCCGTTTCAGAGACTTTTTAAATGTAATCGGAAACCAGCTAATTCGTGTTGGTTCTGAACACATCGAATCTCATGGAGTTCAATCATAACGACATCAACCACCATTTACATGGTTGCGGGGTATGAAATACCACTGTTATGGTTTGGGCAGTTTTCACAAGTAGTCGGGAATTCGGCTGGTATGAATTGCACATCGCTGCTTTTGGAACACAGTTTTTGCAATTTATTTGCAGTGTTTTCAGTCACATCTGATACTAGTCGGTCTACATACAACTCAGTATACAACATGGTGGCAAGTATCTTATAGTGGAAGACATTTTATATAGAAATTATTGATATGGATAACATCACACAATTAGCTGTATTCGCTAGTCTAGCAGTTGTTGTTAGGCTGCGTTGCTTGGACGTTACACTGCAGCTTTTGGGAATAGCCTACAATATCTAGTCACGTCCCCTAAGAATCATTTTATCTGGCCTGATTTGCTAATCAATCACAACATTTTTAAAGGATCTAGTTTATGGAGAACATTTAGTTTGGTAGCTTGAAATGTGACCACAAACCAGTCGACTGTGCCATCGTCATTGTCTGGCGAACGCACTTCTCTTTTACAACTTATTCGGGAGTGTAAAAACAGAGATTTACTGGTCAGAGGATGAGATAATATGTAAAATTTGTATTTGAACTGTCGAAATCAATGAGTAAGGAAATTTTTGGAGTAGTATCGTTGGAAATTTGTTGTCTAACAATTTTCTTGCCTAGAGCATGAACGTCAAAGACGGATGTTAGTTAACATCCACTGGAATAGGCTAGGCTATATGACCAACCGGAAAATTAGTCAATACGCCTGTATATTGAATTATGGTCTACAAGTCAGATGCACAAAAACTAAGTCTAAGTAATTACTTTATATCTCCATTAATTGATTATCTCGGAGACGCTGAACTGCACTTAGAGCACGGAAGAACTCCGACCTTGATTGAAGAATCCGGTCGAGAAACCTTGTTTAATGCATTCAGTCGTACTCTACATGTACGCGCATGATGCATTGTTGAATCTATAGAACACCTTCATTTTTACCCATAAGAATGACTCATGATGGTCCAGTGCAGATTTGAGGTTTTGATTGTCATAAGGTGAACGCCACTCCCATTTGACCATCATTTCCATACGCTGTAGCTCATGACGTCGTCATGCTCAGCTTGTTTGGATTCATTTGAGTGAACTAGCGGAGTTGCAATTTTAACCACTTATATTCTAGGCTTAAAGCCTGCTGATCTACAGCCGTATATATGTGGTGAATGTGCTTAGAATATTCCTACGATGGTTTTTATCATCACTGAATCTGACTTATCGGGTTGTACCAGTCGTATCCTCGTTTATGAGCATAGGACACTAAACTATGTCCTAAATTTTAAATCTTTGGCCAGTGGTTTTTAGTCATTCATTAACCTTGTTGAATCGTTAGCTCCTTGATTCGTAATATGTTTACTACTGAAAATGAATATCAGCATGATTACATAGAGAACAGTGTGGCAGATCATCACCTGTATGCATGACTGAATAAGTTGGTACCTTCTCGTCGGCACTGTATTTTCGACTTCTGCTGTTTTTATTAGCAAAGGATACCCGTATTATGTTTGGTGACCGACATAATGGGACGTTGGCACAGCCGACTTGATGGTGAGGGAATGTAACAACTGCTGTTAGGATACACGAGGAAAGTCTAAAACCATTCAAGGTCAGTATATTGACAAGGAACTCTGACTGCCCACTCAGTCACAACTGATGCATAGCTGATCGTGCAGGTTAGGCCTAGTGACTTATACCGCTTGCTCATTCCAGTTTAGTGGCTATCGTGTACGTGTCCGCTAGATACCAGGAAAATATCTTCCTTCATTTGCATACCACTCCGACTTGAAATTATGGAGGAAGGTATCGTCACAGACTGTTCAGTCAGTGTGCAAGGGAAGAACATCAATGACATTGACTTAGTATCTACATACTGATGTCAGCCTATGTAGACCGTCGCATAAACCAAATTGTGCGATTCTCTTTTAACTGAGGAATTTCTGGAAGAGTACGCTAGAATACCATATGAGGTAATAGATGAGGACCCTGAGTTTTCACTAATGGGACTCAATGGAGTCTTGTCTTCAAGCTATTTCGGGGTGAGTCACAGTCAGTAACAGCGGAAACGGTTACCGGCTGAAGAAAATAACCGTGAACTCCTACAGAACGAAATCGCACTGGAGTTAAACGGAAGGTGGTTGAATCTATGTAGTGGTTGTGACGAGCTGTTCTATCCCACTTCGAATGCACATGGAGAAGACCATCTGTCACCTATAGTGCTCCTGACCGACAGAATGATCAGATCTCTTTGCCATGTCTTTGTCTTTGCACGCCCAGGGGAGTTCAGTTAAACGTTTTGGTTTGCGTTTCGGTTTCTGCAGTCTTTTTGCTACCGGTGTCACACAAAAGTATGTATTTAACAATGTCTTAGTTTGATGTTAAGATAAAATTAGTCTGTAGCAAGTTGGAAGTGAACATTATTCACAGATGGTCATAACCCTATGAACAAGCAAACGCAAGAGGCCATAGTATGCGAACTCCATAATATTCGATACCTACAGTCCATTTTTCAGTTTCATCTAAGAAGACTGAGCTAATCTGCAAAGGTTAGTTCAACAGCCAAAGTTCAAGGTTAGAAGCTGTCAGTGTCATTTTGTAGGATTGCAGCCCTTAGTTGTAATTGCGGCTCTTTTTCAATGACTGCTTACAGTTTGTCGACACGCGGAACTTGAAACGTGTAGTTCTATCCAGCAGTTTCAACATGACACTTGTAAGATAATGTATTATGTATGCTGGCAATTCGTACATCATTGTCAGCTTTATAATTACATGAATTCCTTTACTCGTCGGCCATCTAGAGGAGCGATATGTAACTAGCCACTGGTTTGGGAAAATCCATTGTTTGGCATAGTGCCAAGTCAATAAACTGGTTTTGAACACAAAGCAGGTTTGAGTCGGTTGATTGGGACGGCTTGGAAGAAACCATAGGAATTATGGACCAGAATGATGTAATGATACTCCGAATGTAAAAGCTGAGTCGATATCATCACTAGTGGTCAGGACGCGTCTAGAGATTGCGAACACCTTCTATTTGTGTGTTTCGATGACAATCCAGCTCTCCGGTAACACAGACTTCCGCACTCGTTCAGGCAAGTGTCTGTCTGTCTATTCTACTTGTGCAGTTTTCTGCACAGGTACATACAAACTCAGTAAGGAAAATATGAGACAACACTGACAGGATGGCCTGCTTTAATTGAAGTCACAACGATTTCTGTGTTTGGACTTCACATAGTTCAATCTGAATTAAGTGTTCGTCTAACCAGATTTATTTACGGTAGCGCTTCTCGATGTACAGTGTAATCAGTTTTGCTAAACAGCTGTATGAAAACGCTTTTTTGATGACGACTGTGATGTAATGTGTTTTACATGAACCTTCTAACTTAACTGCTAGATCGTAAACCGGTTGTGTTCAGCTTTACTTTCTGCTTGAGGCGGCTTCCTGTACGGATTCGGCTCTATCATGTGAACAAGGTATTCGATAGGTTTCTTTTATCGTCTTGAAGTATGGATCACCTATGGATGCCTCATCTCACAACAGCATCGTCTCCGTGATGTGTACGTGTGTTCAAAAACGACAGTCACTTTCGTCTCAAGTGTACATAAAATCTTCAGACGAGGGTGATAGCTAACAATGCGTTGCGTTAGACCATTTATAATTTATTTAAATTGACCGAATAGCAGTTTCATCATCAACATAACGTTAGTAGTGTAACTGAAAAGCAGTGCAGCAGATAGGATAATTCAGAGAAGACCCAGTTAACAAAACTCTGGACTTCAGCTGGATTCGAATCAGCTACAAAAACAGTCTGCCCAAACATGGCAAATCCTATACTAGCTTAGCTACGAAGCCACGCAGGGATCTTAGCAGTCCCACATTCAGACTGACTCATCTATGTGGATTATTTGGTGGATTCTGTATGACAGTGAGCTGGTTGTTAACTCAATCTGAACGTGGAGTTTGTAGTACAAGTTTGTGATGTCTGAATGCATTTGTAGAAAAATCACTATTCGTTGGATCACATGCGTATACTTCTACAGTATTTCGGAAGGAGAGATCGGGAAGATGAAAACTGACAAGCCTACTGTAAAACTAGTGTTTTCCCTCAAATGTGGATTCAGTTTATGTGAATTTGATGCTGATTAGTCAAAACGAAATGTGTGCATCTCCCATGTTTCTTCTGCCAGATATTTTGTTCAAACAGTTGAAATGAGTTCAATGTCAGTAAAATTTTGCATATTATACCACTATACTACGTATGCCCCACTGTTTTTAAAAGTACTCGGTAGATTATGATTTAGAGAGTAGATAATTTAGAAGATGACCGAAAGGCGTAAAAGCAAGGCTTATCATTGAAAGGATGTGCTGACTAACGACCAGAAATTCCGTAATTTGTTGGATACATTCGGATCATATCAAATACAGCTTCATCCTATAAACTTGAACGTGGACAATGAATACTATTACTCAGTTATATACATCCAGCAAACACTTTTATCCATTTCTATGACGTAATAGTTAACACAATGCGCACTGATCAACCAGTTTCTTCCAGACGAGTTGAGTCCGTACACCGTACCAGATTTTATGCGCGTATTCCCAACGAACTAGTCGATCAGCTGGACACAGATGAGAGCCGTAACACTTAACTAGTTCGAGTAAAATACGTGAATATTACACAAACAACAATGTGGTTGTTGCTATTGTGCGTTACACCAGATCACATGTGGTCCACCCCAGAGTTACAGGGGCATACTAGATAAGCTGAACTAGAACCCATTGGGTTAACTTAGTGGCAATATTGTAGTTGGATTCAACTATGTTTTAGCAATCATGGTGTTGGTGGAAATTTCCAATTAACTAGAGCATTGCTGCAAACAGAGGGACATAAGTTGCGTGTCCCATAACACCGCAACCAAACTAATGTTAATGGCAATAACTAAAATAAATTTATCGCAGTATCCCATGTTTGAATGAGAGATTTGGACACGTGTGACCTAGGTCATGTATGTATACACAAAACATGTGTGCAGAAACAACTCAGGTGTACACGATATACTGAAAACCAATAACTGTTTATTTACGTTCAACTGTATCCGTTCCCCCTCCATATCAAGTTAGTCCCAGGCCGGTAGTTGTTACAAACGTTAGATTCTGTTTTGTATACATCAAGACAGATCAAAGTCGATGGAAGTCTTTGTTCAACAAGATGAACCTTACCATACTCCCACCCCGGAAGGTGATCGTGTAAACCACACACCCAAGAGCTTTACTGGTCAAATATACGCGCGGTTTGGGACGGGGCCTAGTCACGCAAGTACCGGATAATATGGGGCGATAGTATGCAGTGACACATACGGACAAACAAGTCGACCGACGGACGAGCACGGTACCACTCGATAGTAGGTTGGTTCAAGGATCGTCACCATGGTTGGTAGATCTCTGTTAATCCATGTAAATCTGACACTGCTATGCTTGATACGATTAGACTCAACAGGTTAACCACCTTATTCTGTTGCTTTGGCGTGATAACAACTTTTCACTTAAGTTCTGGTATGCACATTTCTTTTAAGTGGCTACAAACGTGGCTTATTTGTAAGGCTGATGTTCTAAAATGTATGCTTTTAGGCACCAATATATTCTTGTTATTGCAGATAGATGGTGGGTGCACTTCACAAGTATGTTTTGGGAACGGGTTAGGCATGCATACCGATAAGTATGCTAAGTCCGCTGTGTCAGCATTCCCCAACGGGGGCGCCTCATCTCTCATGGGGCAGTCCAGTGTATACTCATTGCATGTTACCGTTAGGACATCGATTGAGCTTCAGTGACGGGTAGATTCAGTTAATGACTGAGATATCTTCTGTGCCGGAGAAAGTCGATAGTGATCCACTGACCCAATCTTTCTAATCTAGCCTTTTTGACCATCTCAGGGAGAGCCATGTTAGCGTACGGTAATGAATGTGGCACCATTTGTTTGACATTTGCTACGTGTGCTAATATAGCATTCTACCGATCGAATGTGGTTTGTTACTAGTATTGGCATTATAAATGAGAGATCAAAAATTAACACCATAATTCCAGGTTTCCTCGAAGTATGTGTGATACAAATTTTAAGGTTTTAGAGGGATATTGCATGATCTTACTTTCCTATACAGTTTATTTTAGAAATTATTCTGTTCTGATCAACTTGGGCCAGTTATCTCACTGGATAGATTAACTAGCCGTCAGATAAGGCGGATTTTACTGCCAGTAGAACGGTTAATATTTCACCAAAAATTACCATTTTAGAAATTCATTATATAGGTCTTCATGGTGGGTGCAAGTGACCAAAGAATGTATTTTAGGGAGAGATTAGTCGGAAAGGTAAGGTGACGTTATTCTATACAAACTTCAACACCTCGGATACCTGGTAATGAATGATAGCTCACTGTTTGACCTGCGCAAGTCTAGGATTAGGCTGGAAGCAGCAATCTCGTCGTTAAAATATAACGTAGCTCTAGAAGCAACAAAAGCCACCAGTGGTTAGGCGGGACAACGGGTTTGGCACGAAACTGACGTCGGGATCAAACTAATCACGATACCGTATGAATCAATTAACAGCGGTCCAGCTATGGCTCTTCATTGTTTTTTTGTTTGTTAATTTTTGCTGTTTACTATTCATCCAAGAAATTGGTTACGTGGACATCCAGCTAGATACTAGCTTGCAAAATCTACCTTTATTCGAGACAAGCTCTAAATTAAACCATCTGTTTCTTCATACATGACTCATTGTTTCTGTTTCATCCCACAGGGATTCTTTCCCGGGCTATTATGGCTTCGATCTTTATCGACCGTTGTGTGGAGATGCATACGAAGCTACAGAGACCAAGCCAAGCACTGCCTATTTTGTAAGCAATGTTCCGTTCATTTTTCCGTATGCTTTGGGTGTTTTTTGAATCACCACCGGCCAATGTATTCAGACCTGGCATACACTGACGTTCAGGTTATATTTAATCCCTAAATCGTCCATAAGAGATAGTCTGAAATATAACCTGTGACAACTGCATGGTAATTAACAGCGAGAACAAGAATCATTAGTAGCCACTCTACAAACCGGAAGGCCAGAGGTATCCCCACGATCCAACCAACAGCAAAGGTAATGAATTCTAACGATAACTAGCATATAATTAGAAGCAAGTCCAATAAGGGATTTTAGAATTCGAAAGTGTCTATCTGATGTGACTTTATCCAGGTGAGAACTCCAAGCTACACCGACTGTTTGATCATGAGCCAATATTCGGCAGTAATTTTCTAAGTTAGTACAATAACATTACTAGTTGGGATTACGAGTTTTTATGTCGCATCGAATGCATCCCTTTCAAGAGCTATCTACGTACTTGGACCAGCAATAACGTTATGAACAAAACGTACACTGATTAGGAGATAGTAATATGTAATTGGGTGGATAATTTATGGGTTTTGTGTTCCAGCACTTGATACGTGAATGTGAAGCTGGAACCCATGTTCCCGAGTTCATTCGGTTTTTCGTCCGCTGTCATGCAAGCACCGGTTTTCCTGAGAAGTAGTCAATGGGAAGCCGTGTGACATCGTTGTTTGATATCATATTGTCATCAAAGAAGCGACAGGACTTCTGACAAAGAATGAGCAAACGTTGTTTGTCTTATCGATAACTTCGGTTGAGAAAATGAGTTCAATAGTGTCTTACATTTTACCCTAGAGAGGGCACCAGTAATTGTCAGTAGCAGTATATTCCAATGAGCCTGTGCTAGAGGACATGTCTAACGAAAAGGCAGGATATTAAGTTACAAAACTTTTCCCCGTGGCTTCGTACATCGTTCTAGTCAACAAAAATGACGAATATCTCTGCGAAGGCTTCAGAGAAAGGGAAGTGAGAATTTGACTAATCTGAAGTCTTCCTTACTGGAGGCTGTAAAATTCTGAAATTCTCACGCCAAACTCATAGGTAGAATTACGTAGGCCTAATTCTATTATCGTAGCATCTCGGTTAACATGTTGCAATATATTTGTGTCTTTTTTATAGTCAACAAGTCCTACTGAGTTAGCATACTTAAGCAAAGGGTAGATCTATTCATCTACTTGTGCACACTGGAACGTCACTAATATGATACACTGTGAAATGCTTACCTTTTTCGCTCAACACAGAAAGCCAGGTTGTTACATTCATTCACAACTCTAAAGTTCACTTGTTTGCGTTTTTAACTTTTGTGGTTAGTATTTCAAAGACGATCAAGGATGGACCAATCTGTATGCGAAAAAGACACCCACGTGGTGGACATTATCTTATTGGTGTCAAAGACAGCCACCCGAAGGATCATTCATCCGACTAACACCAGTCTATGGTACTTCAGATAAACAACAAGAAGTAATTCAAAGGTAAACATTTATTGTCCTGTTTTTTTATCATTTACACCATATTTAACACATGCCTTTTCATCGATTCGGTCAGATCAGGTCGTACGTTATAATTTGGTCAGTTTTTGGTAGCTCAAACCGAAGCTGGAAATTGCGCTTGTCAAAATCAGGCTGTTATCGAACGTATGTTGTTCAAAACGGATTTCTTTAAAAAGAGTATCAGAAAACAGCCCAGAACTTCAACATTCCCAAAGAATACCACGGTAGATTACAACAGAGCGATTGATGATGCGCAGCCCATACTGTTACTACGAGGCATATCTGGTAGGCTATACGTAATCTGAAATAGTTTCATCTACTCTGTCATCACTGACAGCTGATTACTTTTCAGCCTAATATTAGCGCACAAATTAGTAAGGTGTTGCCAACTTTATGACTTGGAGTAAGTGTGTGTGCGTAGTTGTACTAATAGCTAAGCGTCTGAGCCAAAGATTGATTTTAAATGCATGTAATCTGTCAGTATTTTCAGGTATATGATAATTAAGGTCTAATCACTGTTGAGAAGCAATAATTGTATCGACTTATCAAGTTTAATCGTGTGAAAATTCGACCCGACCCTATCCATCCCAAGTGTTTACTTTAGTATATTCTACCTTCTCCCCACATGTTTCAAACCGTAAATTGGACCTTGGCTGAGATCTTTTCGTTTTATCTTGTCAATCCCATAGTTGTGCGAATAGCCACGTGCCGGTTATTATATTTTGTCTGAGTGGTGGTTGCATCATTCTTTTTGGAACTCGGCTCGTTCCCATTGTTTTTGAACCTGTTGACTGCTTGGAGGAGTGCTGTCGGGTGTGACAGTCATGTCGTGATTACGGTTCATCTTTAGCCTATTCGGCACCAAGTTGCAGCTCATTCCCCGGGAACCATTGAAACTGTTGTTGTTGTCTAATTATTAACTTTGATAGTTTGTTCATTACTACCATGGCATTGTAATCCAATCTAGTTTTGATTAGTTGGGACCGCTGATTTATCGTTTCGCGTTGCTCAACGACTTCGTAGAAGATTGTGTAATAGCCGCGTTTTATACGGTAATAAACGGCGTATCACTCCCGTGTTTTCATGGACTGCATATGAATCCATGCATCCACGTGTATGTACACCAGCTGAGCGTAAGCTGAGAAACGAGAGGGAGAGCGAGCTCTGCTATGACCTCGTCGTTCGTTGTAAGTATCCTTAGATATTCCTAGTACCCTTTCGAATCCTGTTAGACTAGCCACTTGTCAACAGATGGGTGTGCTTTCTCAAAAGAGAGTGCACTGATCCTGGTGCATAACCGATATGAAGGGATGCGGAACTATACTGGAACAAATCATGGGTTTCTGGAACGGTCGTTTCCTGACAATTTTTCTGTTTACTGAAGCTTGACACCACATGTTCAAAATGATATTTTGTCTGCGAATATTGCGAATATTAGTGAATGTAGTGTTTCGATTTGATGATCCAACTGTCCTCCAAGTTTGATATTTAGACTATCGACGCTTCCTCAGCAATCGAGATGATGTTATATTTGTCAAAAAGTTTGAGTACACAATTACAGGTAGGGGTTATTTACAGACTTAACCCCGTACGTGCTGGTGATGTCACTTTGATAAGCGGTGATATGTTCGTTGTCCAAATGTCAAGGCATGCGGACATCTGTCTTATCTACTTGCTGGAATATGTTTGACGATGAGACTGACTGACTGGCTGTTTTGTTCAGAAAATGGATGGGCCTTTGGTCCATATATATCAACTTTCTTTCTCCTCTCTTCCGTAATAATTCGTCAGGTATCGACAAGTCTGTCTTGTTCCTCATCATTTGAGCGTGCAAATGTATCTTGTTCATTCATTTTGTACCGATTAGCACAGTGAGACCTTTTAGAAAGAATCCGTGGAACTTGTCATCCTGAAGTGTTTCCCACCGTGTTCACTTCCATGATCCAGTCACACCTGGAAACGAAAATACAGGCCTATCGTCCTTATCTTAAGTAAGAGTTTGAACTTATTGAAAGTGTTCACAGATAAATCACTGAAAGACTTGCGGGGTGTTCAGGAATACCTCCAACTCAGAAGGACTGGCTCAATTAGGTCAGTTCTCAATGAATTGCAGACACCTCAGGAGAGCCTTAATTCATACGTACAAAACACTTCACATTCCACGTCGTCCATTGACACATCTCCTCCCACTAAATAAGGATGAACGGTTAGGAGGTGAAACTGACTGAAACTGAATAATGGAACAGACAGGTTACTCTGTAAACCGAACTGCTTCATAGTTATATGTTCACATTGGAATAAATTGTTCGACCTTGTGGTCATGGCTGAATCAGTTGTGAGTTTCAAAATACTACTCGATCGACGCATACGTGAGAGTCAAACTGTACTACAAGTTTCCAAACTGCTATGTTAGCTCAGTTTCACGGACCTTCAACTGCACATATCTGGCTGAATGTTCTTTCAGTGTGTTTCAGTGCTTATTACTGAACTGGTTCCATTCACTTTTTCTTTACGCCTATAGACCGTCTACCATTTTTCACCGACTAGCACAGAGGCAGGTACGCACAAACAAAGATTTTCCTCCCTCCTATAACAATTTAGGATTCCATTTGTGTACTTAATTACGGGTTAGTTCATTCTCTCCAGGTGCTCTTTAACAGTCACTTTTTTCCCACCCACGCATGCGTAATAGTGACATTATTTGCCATCTATGACGTATTTGCTTGCCGTCTGTTCATTGGCAAACGAAGGTGTACTCAACCCTCGGTAATTACGCCATCTTTTTATTGACTCCACTACTGATTCACCGAGCTACGGTTAATCAAAACTTCTAGGTCAGATCATGGTAATAACCCTAACACCTGACCAGTGCCATTTGCACTGGATACAGATTAGTTAAATTACATGCAAATCACTCCTCCAAATAGGCAGATCATTCGTGCAAAATATGATTTCATTCAAATAAAGCGTTTTATTTTACGTGACCCATTAACGTGGGGTAGCTGTCAAACATCAGGTATAAAATTTCTTCCCAAACAGATGCATCTACATTACTGTTTGAACCGGGTGACTTGTTGGCCACACGTGTTACAGAAGTACGCAAAGACTAACGCATAAAAACACAGCTAAAATGAATGGGTGTTTATTTATCAATTCTTGACAAGCAGGTCACTGAATACTGACGCAACATGAGCGTCGGCTAACCGACCTATTCACGCTCTACGTGCTGAGTAGTGAACACTTAATCGATTCAGTTGCTGTAGATGCAATAGCTCAGTGTCATTCATTCGGTTACCTAGTGATATGCTTGATCATAGAAGACGCAGAGTATTGATAGGTAGCATAATTGAACGACAGTGATGATAAAATGAACCAGCTTCAGCTCTCAGACGACCACGACATCAGTAGAAGACATGGTAGTCACCTGACTGGCGATACATTCTGAACGTTAGAGGAAAGAGGAGCAGCGTTTCACAGAATTTCCACGACTTGTTGCCGTAAACTCTATCATGGAAAGTGTTGCTGGAAAACAATTTAAATACTCCCCATATGTAACTATTTCGTTTCCTGGTTCAGTATATGAAAAGTAGCATATGAAAGAAGTTGATATATCAATCGGATATTTGCAGCGGTTCCAAAAATGGACACAATTAATAGAAGAAGACAAAGAGTTCGACGCGTTAGAATCAACATTATATGTTCACAACTGGATTCATTTTTCGTTTGTACTTAATGAGTCATAGCATCTTCACTGCACCTGTTTTTTTCAGTATATCACGCCTGTTATCGTAGGTAATATATTAGTTAAGGCTATAGCCTGAGGAGAGAAGCATGTTAGATTTTAAAGATTTACTTTCTGCCTACATGGCAGCACCAATTCACCTAGTGACAACAGTTAACTGGAGCCTAGGAATGGCACTTCTACTAGAACTCGACTGGATATATGGTATGGCTTGATATTTCTTCAAGATCCACGAGAATTATACGAAAAACACTTTTGGAGGGGGTCAGTATTGTTAAATATCACATGTCCACCGATATATTTTAAATTGACAGATGTTTCGAAGATTTCATGGCGATGCCAACCAACTCGATGGCTCGGTATAGCATCGTGGTTGTGGGAAACTCGTTGGCCGATTACTTTTTTGATCCCGTGACAGAACGGCTGTGTGTGACTCTACCATACGAAAAACCCAAAGGTGAGTTCCGTGAGTAGCCAGGTTTACTAGATATCTCAACGCTCCTTGCCTGGTACAGTGTGGTGGCTAGTACACAAACAGTATCAAACATACGAACAGTCTGTGTTCGGAGCTGTCATCCGCCTCTAGGGTAAAATGACAGACCGTTATCTGAACTCTACTTTTAATAAGAATATGCTAACAATATTGTCTCGGGAAAAATAGTAAACCACCCACAATCGGCATAATGCAATATTCCCCATCAATCCTGAGAATTAGCGTGATATATCGTTTCCTTTGATTGTAGGCTTTCGGTTCACTTTGTTGATTACGCTCTCCCGCCACACACGAGTAATTAGTGAGCAGTTAGGAGGCAGCCTAATTGTAGAACATCCGGAGTGGACTCTTCATATGACTTGTGTTGAGTTAGTCAGTTGTATTTTTGCAAAGCATATGGGCATTCTAACTGCTTCCGATGTGAGCCGGTCGCGACATATCAGGCAAAGTAACTGTAAGCACTGTCTACTCCTCAGAAGTTGGTCGTGAATTTTATGTCTACATTATTCTGTAATAGATGTACCGGTGATCCGTTCTTATTGTAGGCTTGCCTGTAAATGATTGGGATCTATTGTCCTGGTTTATAACCCTTCTACATGTCTTCTTTGCGCTCATTTCTATAAATACTTTTTTAAATTAGGACATTTGCGACAAGTTGGCAAGAACTTCATTTTGAGGTTTCTCGTCCCTCCTACGTATATCCACTCCCTTGTGTGAGTAATCCATTTACTTAACACTTGTTCAGTACGTTTTATGACAGTACACCGACATAAAAATTGTTCCATACCTTTATCCCTTTTATCTCGACGCTGGTGGATTCCAGCGTGAACTGTTCGAGAAATCCTTCCGGGACAGTCGATCCTCTGGATCATTTGGTGGATTCCATATGAGACAATGGGACAGGTGGGTAATCGGATCCAAATGTGAAATGTCCGAGCTCATGGCGTGGCTTTGTAGCTTAGCTGGTACAGCGCTTGACGCGTTCATGCACGGTGTTTCTGTCGCTGGTTCGAATCCAGCCGAAGCCCTGACTTTTCACAGTTGGGTCTCATCTAAAAACTAGAATACCTACCGAAGTATTTACTCATCTTAGTTTTTTTACTGGACGTGCCACAAAACTTTGAGCTTTCACATATGATAATTCCGTCGTGCCTAATGCTAGGTCAGTGATGCAGTGGTGAATACGATTACCTCGTGAAAACGTGGCCAGAGTTCTAACCCCAGCCATTGCAAGGATATGCACTACTGACCAGCTCTAATGGGAGCGAAACTCGAGTCTAGTGCTTCTGTTAGAGAGAGAGGCCTGCCCGAAAATCCGTCTGCATGCAAAGGCTGTGATCAATTGTGGGTGATGTACAACTTGAAACTAACAAAAATGACCAACCAGTTTGTTGAACTTGTCCGCACGACAAATCTACTCTATAACCTTTTTGGGTAGATAACCTGAGCAACTGCATTCGTCTAATGGATTCGTCAGTAGCCTGACGCCACTACTCTGAAGCATTTATTGGGCACAACTTTCAATAGTATCTAAAAAATTTTGAGATGTTCAAACTTAAGTGGCTAATGTGGAACCATTTACAGTTCCAGATTAAATCTGTCATTCACTTTAACCGCTGGATTTGAATATTTTTTCTGATGAATGAGTTATTCAAATGTTTGTGGAACTTATATGCTAAAGGTTTGAATGTAAGTAACTTATTCATGTACTCCTTTTCCAATAACCATATGCTGGATTTCTGATAGTTTGATTATGTGCATTTCCTTATGTATCCCTAATTCACATACACTCGCTCGACGCACACACACACAGAGGGTTGTGAATACAGTCAGTTCAACGGCAAGTTCATGTGTTTCAACAGCTGTCTCTACAACGGCGGTCAGGGGAACAAGAAACCGTTGTTTTTGATTATCACTTTGGAACGGTTGGTTACCGGGTAAGTGGCAGTACACTGTTTGTACCCATTTTGTCCATATCTGTATGTTGGCGTATGGCAACGCTGGTGACGGCTGAGTGACCGGTGTTTTCAGATGGTTAGAGTTGATTAGCGCTATTTACTAGCTATAGGTTTAAAGAAACCTCACTATTCCACCCACATAGTATTGATGGCCAAGTAGTTACTAGGTTATGTTTGCCCGTATGTGTGTGCGTATCATTTTTCGTTTCGATGAGACCCATCTGATCTGGTATCTGTCTCACTATGGGGTAAGTGTGTGTGTGTGTGTGTGTGTCTGAACGCACGCCAGTTACGGATTGACCGTCACTGTTTGTTGCTTCCTTTCTATCATTGTTCAGAAACTCTTTAATCTCTGAACCCAAATGACCATCAATCTGGTCAGTTCCCCCTTCCTTCTCATCAAACAGTATACTGTAGTGGTCTCACAAACATCACGCTGAGCGATGTGTCTGATTTGGTGAGCGGGACTGAAGTAGAACGACTGAACGAGTGGAGGAAATTGTGGCAAGGTGAGTAGCCAGAAGTTTAAAGATGAGAACGGAACTCCTTATCCAAACAGCGATGGTGGTTACACTTTGGTTTAGCAGTACCTCGCCCACTAACAGGCATGCGGTAAATTGAACACTCCAGTCAGCAACCGGTTTGCTTATGCTAAACTCTGATGTGAAAACAAGGCGTGTTAACCTGGACACTCAGAATACTGATGGGACTGAATAAGTTGTTCGATGATGGCATATCATAATAAAACAAACGGACATGTACTGAACTCTAATCGATTGACAGCTAACATATTTCACCATCACTTCTGTGTCTAATCATGGTGTGTATTCACCCATCTCCTTCCGTCATCTTCTCTTAAGAACCGATCAAATCAAGGGTCAATGTGAAGTTTTGGGTAGACAGTGCATCAAATTTCGTAGCTGTGCTTGTCCGAAACGGGACAAAGAGAACAGCGAACGGCGCACCGGCGATTCGACAGTCTACAATCCGTGCAGTTTATCTGGAAAACGGAGGAAAGAATCGGGTAAATATACACACGTTTGACAATGTTTTGTTTGAAGTTTGTCAACCTTTATTTCGACACTAATACAAGCAGCTCGTTTTTCAAGTCCATTTTATTCAAGAACCTCGGTAAACGTTTGCTGTCGATCACACCATTGCATTCTTTGAAGGGTTATTTTAAAAGCATGTTTAGAATGTTTTTTCAAATTCGGTCCAAATCGGATTGCTTGTTTTCATGCACTTACAGCTCTAACACGGGTAACTGTTATAGGCAACCGAGTTGTCAGTTCGACGTGGTTAAGTACCAGCTAAGCGCGAGCTAGGTGAATATTTCTCCAACCATGTAAGTAATCACGCGTATCTTTTAGCATTCCGACTTGATTTAAATCAACTTCAAACTTTGCATAGCCTTATTCAACAGCTTTCTGACATTGTATTTTGTTATGCACTAATCAGTATACCAATATGGCTCTTGGTAATTATCGGACGGAGGTACTTTGATTTTTAAGGCATTGCTGAATATGAAACCAAATATCGAAATATGTTTACATCAAGATCTCTGAAAAAGCAATACGTACATTCTGCTAGAGTTATTTTAAACTCCGTTCGACTTTGTTGAGTGGACAGGTGAGGCAATCGTTTTAGGGATATAGATTTCCTGGTTGGTCTAGTGATAGCCCTCAAGTCACTTTGCTTCCAGCTCCTTTTAACCACACGTAAAATGACTGTAAACTGATCTAAAAATATTGTGCTCGTCAGCTCGCACATTATTACCGAACATTGAGTTCACTTCCATTTTGGGTGGGCAATCTGTTCTGAGGAAATCCGCTAAGTTTCCGTATTTCAGTAATGCTGATCCTTCTGAATGGAGGGTCACAAACAACAGAGTTTGATGTTGCACGACCTATTTGTTATAGAAGGATTGAATGAGACGAATTCGTGGTGATATTTTCTTGACCAAACCAATGACGTAATCAACGAATCTGGTAGTAGTAGACATCAGACATTCATTTGGATACGATTCTACAGAAGCAGACGGGTTGAAAAGTCTCAGTTACACCATTCCAGCTGAAAATGGGGTCATTTATTTTCATGCGCAGTGTGACATTGGATTGACTGACCTCATTAACTATCCGTTTCCTGTTTACCCCCTTCATGATTCCCATGTAAAATGTGTGGTATAAGTATGATGTATTTAGCCTGATGATGAATAACTCAAAACGAGCTTGTTCACTACAAAGTATTTTTCATTTATTTTCCATGATGTTTTCGTAGGAAAACAGCTCGTTCTACCCTAGAGAGTAGTGGGATTCACCCATAAATTAGTGACCATCAAAAGCGATATTCTCTATTGTATCAGATTTTCTAAAATGTGCTGAACTTTGATTTGTAGTGGCGAAAGCACGACCTAGTATGGAGGGCTCGTTTAGTTGCAATTCCCGTGGCTAGTTCGAAGACAGCGAAAGGATTGATTTAAAAAAAAACCCCAATCATTTAAGAAAATAATAAAAATGCTGTCATTATAGGCAGTGCTCTTGCGACTAATGAGTAACCACTAAAGTTCATGTGTGTAAACTACACTAAACTGAGTTCTTTTCTTGTCTGATTTATTAAAACAGCTCGTCTGACGGTTTTCCGATGCTATACACATAGCGCTTAATGTCATGATTAGTGGGCCTGGAAACTAAACAAATTTTCATCTAAGCAGATGTACACTTGACTCCGTTTTTATCATTTTGCTGAACAATTCCTATTTTCAAATTGGACACTTCCCTCAATTGATCGCAACCTTCGCATTCAGATAAGTCCTTCCACTAACTCACTTTGAAGAAAGCGTCAATCACGGGGTTATCGACAAGATTCAACAAAGTGCTTCTGTTTATTTTCTTTTCAAAATGTTCGGGCAAGGTGAACAGTATTCACACACGGTTGTGGGTGTGTTTGGGTATGATCATTCGGTTATGCGTATTGTGAGATCTACTGGCGTTATGGTTAACATGCTAATCTCATGAGCATGGGGGCGGGAGTGCAAATTCCGGTCCGGACGAAGATATGCACTATTGATGGGCTTTAATGAGAGCGAAACTCGACTTTAATACTTCCTTTCAAAAAGGGCTGACCGAACATCTTGTCTGAATGCAAAGACTGTGATCAGGTGTAGGTGGTTTCCAGTTTGAGACAATTTAAATCTCCGAACTTCTATTGCAAATTTCCAATTTACTCTATATGTCTAAAGAACAGCAACACAGCTGCTCACACTAAATTTCAAGATTAAATACTTATGGACCGTACCGTGATTGCGCTGTCTGATGTGTCCCCTGCAGGCATGCAAACGATAGCTGAAAATGACAAATGAAACTATCTCATGGGCTTTGTGTCCTGCCTGGGTTTCAAACACATTTTCAGTTAAATCGGTAAGATCTCGTCCCTAAACATGCTGTCAATAAGTCAAAAGAAGACTGATCAGAATATATACGATTACATCATAACAAGTGCTGTGTGGGAGCCCCAGGCAAGGTGAACTCCAAGGAGCAGGTTTCACTAGTCTTGTTTGGGAGTGAGACCAAATAAGATAACGTCTCGTTTGACCACGATTGTTCAGAAAACTAAGCACATGTGAAATTTTAAAACATACGGCAAACCACTTTTTGTTTCATTGCCTGTTTTGTATCTTTGGTACATGGTGACCAATCTTTTCTTCTCTTGAAGAACAGTGAAGAAACGTCTATGTTCAAAGTTTATCAGCCCTTCAACTCTACAGTGTACTTGATACACTTGGTTTTAAGCGGCCGCCTGGTCAACGTGACGAAATTTGTCAACCACTCAATTGGTAAAACCCAAGACCCACCTTCTTACCACAAAATCATTCGGGATAACCAAATCATTGTAATCCCCATTACACCGTTGTTCGGGATGTTAAAAGCCTACTGATGTGGGTTTGAATTAGTAACGATGTTTTTAGCATAGCCAGGCTCTTAATATTATAAGATAGAATTGCATACAACCGATTTGTTCATAAGTTGTCTGTATTTCTTCGATAGGTTTCTTTTATCATCTACCACCTTCACATCATTTAACTCACATAGCATATGCACCTACATGAGAATCATATAATTATACATGCCCTATTCTGAATGTTCAGTAATTTCAATCTCAGTTTCTGGTGACTGACGGATAGAACAAATAGAATGTTGATATAAACCAAATCAAATGAAAAGTTACTCCATTCTTCAACACTGTTAACTCTTCGGTCCCATAAAACATTGACAAACAAATGGGTGGAAAAGTGGGATCAACGGACCGTTTTCTGGATATATGTAGTACGTTGGTACAAGCTGTATCGCAAATAGATTTTCAACAGATATGTGTCACTAGTGAACGTTCGGGGATTTAGGTTATTTCAAAACTTTGAATCTTCATTACTGGTTCATACCATGCTCAGTTGGTTCAATAAGGATAGTAACTTCAGCTCAACTGAGAAATCTTGTTTACGGGGGTTATCGACTGGATAGAACGGAATCATTCTGTTCATTCTGCTTTCGAAATGATAAGGCAATCTGTACACTATTCATACAATGTTGTGGTTGTGCGTTTGGT
Source organism: Paragonimus heterotremus (assembly GCA_013368495.1). Lineage (NCBI taxonomy): Eukaryota > Metazoa > Platyhelminthes > Trematoda > Plagiorchiida > Troglotrematidae > Paragonimus > Paragonimus heterotremus. Next base: position 150,705 of record LUCH01000400.1, read on the forward strand.
GAGTGGTATTCAATTTTGAGAATGTGCCAGAGAATCTACAAAATTAAATTGAGCCATATAATGACTACCCTATCAGGACACTTCTGTCAGACAGTAAATATAAAGATAATCGACCTATTTATGGCTGAACTTATTCCAAACAACAGAATGACATGCCGTTCATACCTCTTGAAAACAGTTTTCACAGCTGCCGTAAGTTGGCTTGACAATGTCGTTGTTTAAGCGGAATTTCCAATGTTTTATATCAGTGTATCCGTAAACGATAGGTATTTCTTCTGGCTATTTAGTAAAACGTAATAAAAACGATTATCATGTAGACACAAATGACCTTACAAATGCTTGCTAAGCATTGCACTTGGATTGCGTACATTCACCCACCAAATATTTGGATTAAGTATATAGTTTCCAGTGTTAGCATTGACTGTGAGTAGTTCACTTTGTTGCACAAAAACATGAGTTTAATTAACTTTTGAGCACCGGCGTAATCAAACAATATTGTGGCAAATTTTCAAGATTAGAACCTTATGAACAAAAACAGTGAGGTCGTTTGGGGTCAGCATTTATAATCCTATTGAGTTTTGATTATCAGTAAAAATACAATCATACGAAATGCACACATGAATTTTTCTGTGTATCATATCAATTTTTAGCTGGATACCAAACTTCTTCGAAAAAATATGTATTGGTCTGTCACTCCTGCAAAAATTTTACAGTGCCGAAATATACGTGAAATAAACATTTCAGTCAACCTCTAGCTTTTTATTCAAAGCTCAGTCCCCTTGACTCAGTCCAGTACGTAATTGTTAATACAGCACGAATTACAAACGACCCAATAGAATGTCACCAGGTTGAAATGAGAACATCAATGATTCTATTATATCTCAACGTTTTTCTTGTTTCTTCTTTTTGGCGGCAAGAACGAACTGAACGTCAGAACAAAAAATCACGGGTGCAGAATCAAGAATTCATCTCATCCACGACTACTAAAGCAACCGGATCACGACAAGCTACCAACTGTAGTAGTTGGGGTTCTCCAACTCAAGAACAACCAAATCATGAGACCCAGTCTAACAGTCTTGACGGTGGTATGGATACACGTAATGGTGACTTGTTCGTAGATTCTGAAATTGGTGGACAGTCCACAATGGTACACTTCAATGGAGAATCCTATCATCTTCTCCTGGTTCCTACTGGATTGCCAGGTGGAATTGAAACCTTGTCCGGGGTCCGATTTGGTCTGATACGCACGTGGTTACATCCATCGTCTCGATGTGCCCCGAAACAATCATATCTGCTCGGCCAGGATGTTTTGAAACCGGACATAGATGCTGAGAAAAAACTGACAGTTAAAACCAATGACCCCGAGGAGAGTTACAGGACTACGCTGATAAACAGTCGCATCGATGTCGACAACACATTACATCAACTTTCGATCGTGGAGGCACAACTGGCCAGTGTATTGTGAGTAATTGTTTTTCAGTGTGTTCTGTGCGAAGCAGTTATCCGATACCACCAGCGTTTTACAAACGACAGTCCTTTGCTAGAATCTTTACTGAAGAACAAAACGTGAAATAGATATGTGCAATAGACACAGCAGAACGAAGCACACTCGAAAACCTGTGAAATCAATGCCCCTATTAAGGATTGTCAAAAGTGAACGATTTCCTTCCCCCAGGAGTAAGTTGAGAACACAGGAGAATTTGCTAGAAAACTGGACGGGAAGGAGACAGACGTGCTCTTCACATTTCTGAATATAGGAATCTGAGGTTTCCTTTAACGAACTCTTATTCTGATATCCATGAGTCAGGACAATTTCTCTAAGTTTATTCGCCACATTGACGTTTGAACATATTTACAGTTCGACATTGCATTGTATCGAACATGTTGCCTATTTTCAGTGCGATTATTTAGCATTCACGCAAAGCGTGTTAATTGAGAAGGCGACTACGTTGTCTTCAAGAAGTTAAGAGAGTAAGCTATTGCCTAAAGTGATTACTCCATATCACCCTATCCAAATACTTTGATACATGCCAATTATTGAGCTTTTCCTTGGTTTATTGCATTGTGGGCTTATGAGCTTGCTCAGATGTCTCCATCTCGTGCAGAGAAGAAACTAAGTTGGGTTAGGTGATTTACAAATGTAACGAAAAGGATGATTGAAGTTAAATTTGAATAAGTGAGTTGAATGTCGTTAAATCAACATTGGAGACTGAAGCAAAATTCTGACAGACATGCAAACTTGATGACCCGTAAGAAGGGGTTTGGATAATGGCGCGAAAACTTGTGAGTAAGATTCTCTTAAATATGTAAACTGATGTATGGTTTAAAAATACTCAATCGATTCAGCTGTGACTAAGATAATTGGGCAGTACATTAAAAACAAATCAAATCCTGATTGAAAACTTTCAGTCTGAATAATAGTCTTCTCATTCCATAATTCTGTTTCAGGTTTCGATTTCATAAGATCTCATCAGTGATTGGTGGGAGGTATTCTGTGTACAGGACAGGAGCAAGTTTCTGCCTAGCTGCCTGCAATGCATCTGAAATTAACCTAGCCTCTCTAACTGGGTGATAGCCTCAAGCCACATGACTTTTCTAGCGATCCGTTTTCCGGACATTTTCAGTAAATCCTCAGTCATTTTAGGCTAGGCGTGACAACCCGGTGAGTTCATTTCCAAGAGGGCGGACTATACACATGGAAGAAATTGGGAAAGGTGGAAGGTTTTACAACCCCCCTCAATGAGCCAGAACAACAGAACATGACGATTGTACATTGCTGACTATGCATTGACGGGTCATTATAAAAAGATGACAATGAATTGTGATCCCACACTAGACAACACCAAAGTCATTGTAGTCATCACTCATTGATATGATAAGACCAGATACCCACATCCTCTGCTCGAAATCAGCTATGACTTTAAGATAGACAGAAAGGAGTGGCCACTCAAGGTCACACAAGATTCGCGGCCTGAATAACCTGTTTGTGGACGAAACAATAAGTTAAATAACCCGAAGACAGTTGATTCGATCGTCGTGAAAATCCGCCATCTGACTGTCAGATTGACCTAAGGGAACTGTGTAGATTGTGTGAAATGTATTTGACAAGTCCACTGCTCCTAACGAGGTGAGACACGACTACACTAGTGAGCAACATTGTGGTTCTGGTTCTGATCCAGGTCAATTAATAATCTTCACTCTGTTAATTTGGATGTTTCTGATCGATGTATCCTGTTGTATAACAGCAGCAGTTGGGAGAATACATATGTAACGATTTCTCTTAGACACTTATCTTCCATTTATAGTTATTACTGTTTACCGAGGGACCATATGGAAGCATCCGGATAGGTGCTTATGCCTTGTTGTTTAAAAGTATGAGATCGCGCTCAGTATTTGGGCAACATCGTGATAACAATATCGGAACTATTCCTAACACTGTCCGTAGTGCGATTGGCCTACACCTGACATATTCATTAGATTCCGGTTGATAACATTTCTCTACTGAATGTTTCAAAATAAACAGACGCTTGGTACTGTTTTCTGAGCATCCTAGGTTTACTGAATCAGGAACCGTTCTTGTTAACGGCACCTGGAATTTCTAAAACGATTACTTGTAGCTCTTTGCAAGTTCAGGGTGTGTGCTGACCTGTGTGGCTGCCAGTTTCAAGTTTATTCTATGCAAGGCAGTTAGATCTGCATTTTAAAGAATATTTTGTCAAGTTACATGTACATTACTGAACTCTATTGTCATATGATCATTTTGACAAGCGGTGTGTTGCTGTTTCGAAACATCCTACCATACCACTCTCATTAGTGAAGATACGAACAATTAGATGTGATTATTGGTATGCTCGTTAGGTAGAAATGGTGAAATAGAACAGCTTCCATCTTCGAAAATGAAGTAGGTGAAATATCATCGATTAAAAATGTGGTTAACTTATAGAGTTGCGAGTAAATGATACTGACAAGCTTGTCACATGGGCCACTACTAACTAGACAGTCGTGCTATCTGGTATAACATGACCGGAGTCATCTATGTCATCTACTATACAATCAGAACAAAACCATTTCCTTTGCATTTTTTGACTATTTTGTCACAATGTTATGGTTGTCGGATTTGTGCATACTATGTTTACCTGTGAGTCTCATTGTCCTTCTGAGGCCAATTAGTGAGATGGAGAAATGTTATCTAATGACCGAAAGCCCATCTATGTATTTTCGCTCAATCAACTTCCTGTTAGGCACACCTTCCTACCAAGCATATGAATTGCTGATGGGAGTAAATGGGAATTCTTGGTTCTTTCGTAATTTATTTCTTACTTCAGTCAAGTAGCCTACATTGTCAACTTAGTCTGGTTTGTCAAATTTCAACAGAATGATCTGCTTGGTGCAGTAAATATAATGTCCAGCTTTGTCTAAGGGTGTGCACAAATAGTCAAGTCGTCACATGTCAGCATAGACTAGTCTGACTTTGCTGAAAAATCTACACAAGTCACCTGCCTTCGTTACCCAGCAGCATCGGATTGGACTGCTTTTTGTAAATGTCCACCAGTAGTTGGCTAGCTGGTGAAACAACGTGTAGTCAGTGAGAAACTGAGGCGTAAATTGCTCTATACACTAATTCAAAGACCTTGATCACTCCGTTTGGGTCAGACTGACAGACGCACATCACGCTTACGACTCACTGCTAATCACACGAACGATTAGGGACGCATTGTAGTTCGCTTACCAACAAGTCGAACTGGGTGATATGTTTGCAGTAGTATGCATTTCGAACCTCCTATCAGAACTGTCATTTTTCCCTCTCTCGTTCAGCTGTGACACTTACACCAGTACGATCAATAGTAGACGTAATTCAGGCCGTAGCAACTCCAAACTAATTTCAAATACGTACGCCAACACAAGATGTACGACTGTTTTTTAACAGTCGCCAGTCAAATGTACGTAACCAATGCTGTAATGAGAATTTTTCCGCCAAAAGAGTATAGGTGGCTGAACGAATAAATTCAACCAGTAGTGAGAGTGTTAGCCGGTAGCGGTTGGGTTATGATTGTACTTTACAGGTGGATTTAACTCAACGCTAGTGGTTCGAAACCTCCTCAAACTGCCATCGGTACTGTTCGAACCCTGTTTTCAATACCCACGATTAGGTGTATGTGACATACAACCCTAATGGAAGCCGTGAACAAATATTAAATTCTGTGTCAATCCGGAAACTGTGTTTGCTTGTACAATTGATTCATTGTGCTCGTTTTCCTTCTCCATTTCAATTCCTCAACCACTCGAGTGTCCATGATTCATCAGTCGTCACGAGAAGGCTGTGAAAAAACAACATAAACCAAAATTTCCATGTCCAGGAGTTCTCGTGTTTGTTAAGATCATGATGCCTTCTCATAAGAACTTATGTATAGTAGTTAACTACGTTCTAATCTGAGGTGGTCAATCAAAAGTTTATCTTACGAGACCTAAAAAATGTGAGTCTAACGGTAATCCCCCTCCCTCCCAAAGTGACCTTACGAAACATTTAGACACAAAATCTTGGATCATGTTATATCTTTTGGAACTAAGTTTATTTGACAATCATCCTAATCTGCAGCAAATAAAGATGTGTATACTGAAGTTTAAATGCGCAAACTTCGGTGTATTTTTTTAGGAGAAGTTCAGTTTGTGTATGGTTTTCTAGACTACTGATCATCGATAATGGTCAGAACGCTACGTGGTATGACAATGAAGACAACATCTCGGTTTCTCTTTGGTTAACTCCGCAGAATTACGTAAGGTTTTCGGTTTATTTTAGCTGGTGTATTTGGTTTCCCTGGTTCAACTTTGAGTAGAAATGGTCCGTTTTATTCACATTTATTTCTAAGTCGAATTATACGATGAGTGTATGGGAAAAATTCATTTTCCTGATGTGTTTTAGACGTGAAAGGATGTTACAATCTGGACAGTTTCAACGGATATACCATTATGGTGGCGATTCGACTGACTCACAACCAAACTCCACAGATGCGGTTGGCTTGGGCGTGGGTTCCATTGATGAATCTGGCAATCCTGCGCATGAATTCCCTACAGCCTGTGGAATCGGGCCTTTGTCTAGCGACTCCGGGATTTCCACGGATATGGTACATCAGCAGCAACGTCATCAGCAGCGTTCACAGCAGCAACCGTCAGCACAAGATCGACTAACTTCTTTAGGACTACTACAACAGACACAACTCATCAATGACATATTTCCTGTACCTCCAGCTGCACATCGATCATCACTGCCAGTCAGTTCCGTCAATCTAAATCAGCCAGGAGCCTATGATATAGACTACAATACACGCTTTTCAGCTCTATCTAGCAACCATATCTACATGCCGCCAACGAGTAATGCTGATCTGCGTAACCCTATTGGTTTTGCCTATCCCTCAGACCTAATGGAGACCTACGCACTCGTGCAACAACAAGTCAATGCAACTGTGCCAGAAGCGACCATGTTAATGGATCATCAGTCGGTCGGTAAAACGCTACCTGCTCCTCCAAGAATCACAGTATCTGTGTCGGAATTGAATCCTCTGATTAATACATCCTCAAACATTTTAAGTGCTAACTTAAATCACGCACTCAGCTCATCCGCATTCTATCCTCCTCAATATTTCTCCACAAGATCAAGTATTTCGGATCAGATTCCCACCATTCTGGAAACGTTCCCTCGTGGTCACCTTGGTGGCACTACGGTGAGTGCAAGTTCGGGCACACACGCGCATAGTTGTTTTTATCCGACCGTGGGAAATGGTACGATACCAGAATCGTTACTGTTACCGGAGGAGGTTCTGTCCAACTATCTTGAACGGGAGAAGGGCTATGATGAAACAGATGGCGCCAACCCGAATCTCATCCGTCACCCGGTCAGTATTTTAGCATTATGTTACATTAGTTTGTCTGACACAACGAGCGTAATTTACTGCAATCGGCTGTGGCTTCACTTCCACTGGTCCTGCTTAAACAACTGATAGGCGGGCAAGCGTGTGGTCTCTATGGCTTGGAAAACACTCAAATCTGTTTGTAGCTTCCATATTCATGTGGCTCTTTCAGCCAGTTGCGAGCAACTGTGGGTGTCATTCAGGTCATATCAGCCAAATTCCCGACCATTTATTAATAATTAATACACTACTCAACCACTGTGATGGATTCTGTGGTTTCAACTGAGAAGTTCTAATCACGAGGACATCAGGTGGAGTTAACTTTACGGTTATAGTGTCATCGCTCGAAATGGTCTGACAATCAGTACATTGCTGGAAAACGAATGTGGCTGAGCGTTTGCTCAAGACAATTCAACCGTGTATGATGTCGGGTCAATCACATAGCGGTCATGAAAGCATGGTGGGAGTCACAATCCCGACCCGTGCGAGGATATGCACTACTGTCCAACTCTAATGAGAATGAAACTCAAACGTAGTGCATCTTCTCCAAATGGGCTGGTTGGAACTTCTGTCTGAATGGGAAGAATGTGAGCAATCCAGCGTGGTATTCAAATCACAAATACCAATCAAGTTATTTGATGGTGTAAGATACAGTGGATAGGCAGCGGCCTACTGCTTCGAACACTGTTTGTGTGGTTCCCGTTAATTGACGATTTCAGCCGGTAAATTAGGAAATATACTCCTAGATTGACAGTAGCACTTCCCAAGGAACCTTGTCGAGGTTTATCATCCAAATAACAAATCTATACCTCACTACTGACTGTCTACATGTGTGTTTCACATTCAGGATTGTCTGAAGTTGTTTGCTAGGATCATTTCACGAAGGCATGGCAACATAATGGATTGTGACCACATGAGCTCATAACGTTGTGTAGTCAGGGTCGTTTGCTTAGTCACGATATGCTGAGTCATCAAGTAAAACTTGTACATGTCTTTGTGAAGAGCGTTTAACATATAAGTAGGTTTATATGTGCGCAAGAGAAGACACTGTCATATATTAGGTCACAGTGTGCGAAGTAACCAAAAAGAAATGCGTAAGAATCTGGTCAATGTTCCAAACGCGTGTTTCTTGCCTTAAAATTCACGGAATCAATGCTACATAAGACCTAAAAACTAGCGCTCCAACAGTAAAGATGTACTGATGCAAACTGTGAGATCATTTTTTTTTCATCGTTGGCCTCACTAACCGTTGTTATCCAATGCTAAAGAATACCTTTCTCCCTGGTGGATGTTTTAAATTTGCTCACTAGACTTTCCAGAAGCCCGTTTAATGCATGTCATTTCTCGAGTTTAATCATGTCGTCAGTGGAACCAAATATGCACTAGCAATTACGCTGACTGCAAATCTAGCACCAGAGTACAAATGAGAAATTATGAATATAGACCATCACCAAAAATGCCAAATATAATGGACTTGACTGAAAAGTTTGGTCGCGATAATGTGGCTGTCGCTAATGAGAGACTGGTTGCGCCGTGGTCAACATGATTGCCTCAGGAAAGTATGACTGAAGTTCAACTCCTCATCATGGCGTGAATACGCACTACTGACGAGTTCTAAAGGTAGCAAAATTCTGGTAGGCTGATTCTTCTCTAAACTGGGCAAACCAGAGAGTTTATGGAAGTTCAAAAGCATTTGATAGTAATGTTAGAGTTATATGAACTAAAGTCTGATCACTTAATATCAAATGTAAACTGTACCGACTGCATGGAATTCAACCAGCTTGACCGACGGAAAAAATCAGAGCAATGCCAGAATATTCCTATGGTTCTTGGATATTTTCTCAAAACGAACAACACCAATACACACCAATATCTGTTAGCCTTTAAAAGCTGAATCAGAACTATGACGTTCGTGTGAAATATATGTTTTGATTGTTGTGCTCACAGCTCAAATATGCTTTCAGTTGGAACCGTTGGAAAATGTTCAAGGTTTACTAGGATAAATAAACATAATTAGTAAACAATTGGTAATAATGGTAAGAATGCTGATAGTGTTGTTTTTGCGTGTCTGACAAACTAAGTGAGTAGGAAGTACATTTATTCTTTTTGGAAGGGATTACTAAAAATTATGTTAATAGTGCTAATAGATGCTTCCAGTCCTAGTATTGTGCAAAAGTGTTTTGTGAAATCTTCAAATAACATCGGTCTGTTGAAGTTCTAGTCATGAAGAACAGTTTGTCGAATACTGTCTTGTCATTATTTACGGAAGTGTGTACGAAATATTATGGCTTAGTATCTTGCCACATCCAATTAACTCTGGAGTTTGAAATCGTCGAATCAAATGGGCCTGGTAAAGTTGCAACAACCCAACAATGAATCACTGCTATATGTCTCAGTGTATTTCTCTACGGCAACCGCACATCTAGGTCATGAAGTGTAAAGTCCAATGTATTGGATACAGTCTCTGTATGTGTCTTCGACATCTTTCACTTCACAGACAAAATAGAATTAGGAGTTTTGTGGAATTAGCCCATTACAGAACATTAGATAATGGGATTTAAACAAACGTTTATCAAGTTTTAGATTCAGGTTGTTTGGTTATCAGCATAAATACCATTGTTGTAGCCATGGGCAGTGGTAAGGAAGCGAGTGACTTGAGAAGGCTTCCAGTCATGAAGTTGTGAGTTCGAACCTGACTGCCTCGTCTGGAGCTGGCCTGGCACTGACTTCGTAAGTCACATGATACTTCTAAAATATTGATCGTAAATCCCCATTTTCGTGGTTAGAATTTGTGGTAATGATTTATTTTGCATATTCTTCTGATTACTAGAAAAAAGAAAGCAAGTTATTTTATTAACCGTATAAGGAACACGAATGGCACACACAGCTAGACCCTTGATGAACAATGAGTACTTGTCAGTTATTTTGTGAATCAATAGACATCTGTTGTTAGCTGCTCATTAGTCTCTTGCAAAGCTTAAAACCGTGCTGGATGTGTATAATGCTTTGGCCTTAATGCAAGTTTACTCTGCTAACTTGCACATTAACTCGATTCGGAGGGCCATATCGACTAGAATTTCGGTCCTGCCAGGGGACAGGAAAATTAGAAGTTGTACAATCGGGGAAAAGATCGTCCAGCTTTTAGCATTGACAGTCCGGGTAGTATTAATTACTAAGTTCGAACATCTGTGATATCGTAAGAAAGTCCGATATGACTTTGAATACATCTGCTGAGCTTGGCAGTGATCAGAATTAGACATCAATTTGCTAATCGCCGCAACCCTCGCCTAAGCAAACCCTTAAGTGTCAAGTTGGTCCGACGCTTGAGCCATTATCCCCCAGTAGATTGTGGTGGTTGTCAGGTCGGTGTAAGCGAGGTCATACTACTACAGACCAGTCATGCCGACTTGGTGAGTGGGTCACACATTATAAAGAGCGGATTAGCCGGACCATCCAGGGGATGGTCAAATAGTGTTCAATCATTGCATTCGGCTTGCCTTACAGCTTGAGTTATTAAAGTGTAACGAGGTTCTAGGTTCAAGTCTCCTCTTTTGCCCTTAAAAAGGAATGGAAGAACATTGATATCAAGATTGAAATAACTGCCTCGAATAGTTTGGGTGATCAAAAGTATATTCCTTGATTGGGGCTTTTAAACGGCTGTTCCAGGTCTCACACAGCGTACCCGAAGCCAACATGTCACCCACAGAGGCATCACTCCAGTCTACTACGTTCACTTTACTCAGTAGTCTTATATTACATTGACTCAATACACCCTGGACAAGCCAGATATATGAAGAACATACGTGATCCTTTCGAGGACAAATGGACTAAATGTTTTTCGCCTGGCAGCAAGTCTGGTAACCTTGGTACTTGCATGAACAGCCAACGGTTGAGGTCCTTTTAGGCATGAATGCTCTCTTCAATTCGGTTGCCTTTCACGCACTCTGAACTCTTTTCTTTCTTCAAGATGTACCAGATATGTACTTGAGTCTTTTAGGACCATTGCACGTTTGCTGTGTGAACAAAAATATAGATTTCATAACTGTCTGTCTCTGGTGCTCACCGCTTCTAGCCCTGTTCGCCTGTGGCGTTTTGTACGTATAGGGCTACTAGTCTCCATATACACACGCGGATTGCTCCATACGAAAAGGAGGGGAAACGTCGGTCAGCAGTGATCAGTCACGATCGGAAGGGTTTGCTGGTGCGGACTGAACTTAGTTCTAGCCGAATGAAACAATGGTAACATCCTGCAGCGTTTCGACTCGCTGTCAGAAGCATGGTTATTCCATCGTAATCAGATATGATAGGTTGGTCCAACGACTGCTGGCAAATTAAGTGCTACGCCAGTCTAAAGTGAAGATCTACAGATTTTGAGATTCATGGGACGCTATGCAAACTGAAAATCGTGTCTGATGGTTCGATAGTATTCATCTATTTTTATTCTGATAGTGATGAGTTGAGGCACGGCTTCAATAATTTTGGGCTTGGGAGCTCCGAGGTTTTCTCGCAGTGACAGTGTTGCATAATTACTGAATAATAGTTGCTGAAATCTGTGCTCAGATTGGTCCGTCAGCGTGGCCGAAGCTGAAGGACATCAGCAAATTTGCGTTACAACAGACCACTTTTGGTGGACTGTTTGTGGTTCCAGCCACAGAATACAGACGACCAGAGAGCATGTGAACAGAGTGGAATTCTGTTCGAGGGCTTCCACCAGATCAAAGCACGGGTAAGGGAGGAGACCGCACCTGGATCATACGTGTTGTTTAGTCCATTACAGTGTTATCAGTCTATGACCAAGATAAATTTCTACTCCATCTGTTACTCATGAGGTTACATGCGTCTCACTTGCGGCGCTTATCCGACGATATGGTGATGGTAGACAACGGAAACAGTGAGCCTCAAAGTGGCAGTCAAACAAATGAATTGTTGGCTTGATCACCCTTGTACGAAAGAAAGCTGTGATCGAACTGGTGATTGTATGAACAGGAATCGCAACGGATACATGAACGACTGCCTATTTAAATTTTGGTCCCATAGATTCCAAACAAGGCGTGGATTAACTGGTCTTCGAATAGACGCCTTCCTGAGTTTCACCCACCCAAATACAAGATTTTATCGTTTTTGAATGTATTCTTGATAAAAAACAAACCATTTTAAGCATCAAACTTTCACCTCATAGTGTTCAGAGTTAATTACTGAACATTCACGACTCTACATTTCAATGTGACTGCAAGTGCTATGACACCAACCGTGAAGCATATACCTATTATTCCATAAGTTTGAGTTACCAGTTCTCAATGTCACCAAGTTCTTACTGAAGTTTCCTTTGAACGTTGTTACCAATACATGTCATTCATATGAGGTATAGACTTGCGCAAGCACTGTGTTCGCTGGTTCACGATTCAAGTACCTTGAGAGCTAAGTCAACTGTTCAGATTATCTTGACGCTTCGACGGATGTTTTCTTAAGAATTGCAAACTCCTTAGAATGCACAACATTATTAATTAGTATCAACTCTTGAACTGATTTATGTCGTCGTTGTCTTTTAGGTCCGCCACAGTCCATCCTACAATTCTTGCTCACCTCGCTCAACAAGTTCAACTTGTCGTGAAAAATTGATCGTACTGGACGTGTGAATTAAGGTTGTGATCACACCCGACATGACACCCATTTCTGTCATCAGGACCAGCGTCAACCTCAGCACCACTTTCATTTGCTTGCCTTGTTGGTCACGTGATTTGTATAAACTAGCTTTCCGGATAAGCGCCGAACAGTAGACGGCACAACGATGACCAAGCAAGCTTTTATCTGCCCTTTCTTTCCATTGCGCCATTGCTTGAGGCTTTTTGTATGGTATGAACACGCATCCAATGGAACCGGTACTTTTTCCATGCATTTCCCAAGGAAAATTCTTTTTTATACCCAATACAATTGCTTGATTTCTGCAAATTAAATTTTTATATAAAAATAAACTTTATTTTTGTTCACAATAGCCTTCAAGGTAACAAAAAGTGATATTTTGTGATAGGTTAATTGGTGTTTCCATGTAAATCACATTGCGTACATACGAGTGTACGTGGTAGTGTCATTCGGTCACAGAACAACTGACGGCTTAAGTTCGTTGGTCTCAAGGACCATCAGAGCGCTGTGGCTTAAAAAAACAAGGAAGCAGTGTTCAGAGGTCATCTGTTACTCTGTTAGTAGAACCTCTCACTCGACCTCCCTGATGTAATTCAACGGTGAACAGCCGTTCGGCAGCAGGATCTATCGGAAGAGCTACAAAACAAGCACGAAAACACTGTGGAGGTTCTAAATCAGAATTGTCAGCTTTACAGTTTAGAAGATTGTTCGATTGAAGATATGCACAAAGACAAAGGGATTAGAACACAGTTTGTATTCATTTAAAAGTTCACGGTGTCCACTTTTAACAGTCTGCTATTGTACGTCCACGTACGCCAACACAAACGAGACGTAAAACCGGCACAGTGAGGAACAACACGTTAAGAAAAAACAAGCTGAAAATGGTGCACTGCAAACATCAATACAATTGGAATATACCAAACATCGATAGTATCATTTCGGGCTCCAACAAAGATGCAGTAGCGAGCAAGATTAACAGGGCATCGGAGATCCAAGTATATCACGCAACAAATTTATATGACAACTCCATCTTTTGCCACTATTATGTCATCAAGCCAACCACAATCGTCTTTCGTAACGAACGGACAAATGCATTTAGAAATTTGTTAAATGAATTGCGGTTAAACGATCTTCATGTATAGAAAAAGTATCTTTGGAAATAAGACAAGCACACGGAACAAAATAATACGGGCCCCCCAGATTCCGACGGTGTCTTCTGGTTGTCGTATTGATACAGCCTTATCTAGCCAAGTAGACGCTATCTACTTTAGAAACTCAATGTGTGTCATCACCTAGTGGACGTTACGATCATCAAGCTGTGTTGGCAATTTATAGGTTGTTAAGAGAAGGAAAAAAATCTCTGCTTGTGCGTTCCTGTCTCTGTTGATTGGTAAAAAAGTGCGTTCGATGGTTTACAGGTGTAAAGAAAAAGTGGCTGAAAATAAATAAAACGGAAATTCAACGAAGCTGCTGTCTGCTACCATTTCAGCAACAAACAATGGAACACCACTCAGTCAGTTAGTACAGTAATTCGGAAATTCGTAGTACAGTTTGACCCTCACGTATGTGTCGATCGAGTAGCATTTTGAAACTCACAACTGATTCAACTATGACCACAAGGTCGGTCAATTTATTCCAATGTGAACATATCATAACTATGAAGCAGTTCGGTTTGCAGAGTAACCTGTCTGTTCCATTATTCAGTTTCAGTCAGTTTCACCTCCTAACCGTTCATCCTTATTTAGTGGGAGGAGATGTGTCAATGGATGACGTGGAATGTGAAGTATTTTATACGTAAGAATTAAGGCCCCACTGAGGTGTCTGCAATTCATTGAGAACTGACCTAATTGAGCCAGTCCTTCTGAGTTGGAGGTATTCCTTAACACCCCGCAAGTCTTTCAGTGGTTTATCTGTGAACACTTTCAATAAGTGCAAAATCTTACTTAAGATAAGGACGATAGGCCTGTATGTTCGTTTCAAAGTATGGAGGTAATATGGACACGAATACAACGGAAACACCTGGGGGTGGAAATTTTCGAAAATTTCTCCTAAGAGATACAGGGTTACTTTTGCCGACTTAACCATAGCTGCACAGTTTGTAGACAAACTCGAACTGTTTGTCACCACGGTTTCTAGGCCGCGTTCGCATACTGACACGAAGAGATTTGTCACCAACGTATTACGCAATACAGTTTCGATGGTGAACGTGCATGACTATAAACTTGTTTACATTAAACGGCGAGTTACTTTCTACGAATTATTGGTTTAGACAGTTCAAATTGTTTTTCAAGGTTATCACATCTTCCGGACACTCCGGACCCTAACAGAGCCTTATGTCATCAGTGTAGAGCAACATCAATGACTTGTTATACTGGTAGTTCACGAACGAAAGAAATAAACGACAGTGGTCCCAAGATTGGTCCTAACGGAGCGATGGTATTGACTAGAAACTTCTGTTGTGGTCGTCCATTCACCTTGAGGTTGAACCTACGTTCAGTTAGATAATGCTCCAACCACATGAATAGGCGATCACCCAGGCCATAACTTCAGTTTTCGCAGCAATATGAAATGATCAGTCCTGTTAAAGGCTTTGAAAAGTTCACGATAAACCACTTCCATAATCAGTCCCGCGTCGGCAGCATTTGGTAAAACATCACCAACAATCAGCAGATTCGTGACACGTGAGTATTCCATATGAAAGCCATGCCGCCCCTTGGTGATGAGTTAGAGGTCTTCAATCTTGGCCCGGGAAGAGTCATCTAGTAAGCTTCTCATTATTCTAAAGACTACTGAGAGCAACATTATTGATCCATAGTTTGTTAGATCGTCTTATCTTTGAAGATAGGTGTGACTGTAAACTGTTTGCAGATTGTCGGTTCACGGTCGGTCGACAAGGAGCGATTGGGAAATGCTGTGAAAGTTTTGCTGATTCGGTAGCGCAAATTTTCAAGATGACAGTAGCTATCAAGCCTGGACTGGATGATTTGTAAGTTGGCAGGTTTTCTGACTTGATTATGATTGATATTGAAATTTGGGATAATTCAACTCGGTCTGCCTATGTACTCAAAACTTGCTCGTGACTTGCAGCTATTCAGTGTTGGCCATCTTTGTGTTTTGGTTTGCACCTGCGAAATGCCATCTTTACTCCTTACATGTACTGCAACTTCTCTGTAAGAAAACCTAGGGTTCACCTTTAGCTTTTGGGCAAGACTTTGTTGATGGCAAAAATCAATCTTATCTGATAATGGCCGTGGTCACTTGTCATACTTAACAAACGCAAGTTCACTTCGTTTTAGTCGGTACCTGTTCCAGGCTGATCGTTTCGATGTAATCAAATGTTTGGTCCTATTTCGTGGACATCTCAGCTTTCTACTAATCCTGGGATACTTTATTGGAACACTGATGTTAACGACATGGACTTCCTCAACGATGAGCTGCCGGTGATTACCTAGCCTGAGTGTGACGAAGGAGCCAGGCCATTCAACTTGGCTGTGCTGTCTTCATCCCTGTGAGATTTGCCTCATGATAGACTTTTAGATCCGTATTTTGAGGAATATGTTGTCAAGTTCCGTGTAAATACTTGAATCCAATTATTCCCTGAACATTACGATCAAGTACAACCGTAATATATAGATTGTTTATCATGTCAACAAGGATGGTGGGAGTGCAATCAAAGGTAGTTGGTGCCTGGCCTATCCGTCATTTCGTATGGTCCTGGACATGCTGACAGTTCAGCTTCCATTACTGTCTCGAAGAAATCCCCAGAAGAGGAATACATTACACTATTGACTAAATGGCCCATAAAGTCTAGGTCTGGATGGTTAAAGTCCCTTACTACGAAAGTATGAGCATAACCTAAAGGTAGTATTCTACGTATAGAGTTCTGCAATGCCGTGTCGGCGTCCCGGTGCGCAGAAGGCGATCTGTAACTCACGTCAATCAAACAAATGAAGTTTTGAATGAAGTTGATCTTTTTTGAGACTGATTCCGGAAGATGTAGTAGTACCCTATCATGAATATTTGAGGTCATCAGGTGGAATCCCAAATGAAGTGTTAAATCACCTTCTTCACCGGTTTCCCGATCACTGCAAAATATTGTCATGCCAGGGTTAGTCAGTTCTTCATTTCGCACTAGGTCTCCGTGAGGTTGATCCTAAGTTAGTTTGGCCTGGAACAGAGGTCATGAAACTCGTATGTGTTATTGAGGGTTGAATTCACGTTGGTGTATCGGGAGGCAGTTTCACTGTCTACCGTATGCACAGCAGATGAATTCACTAGAGGAGATTCATCGACTGAGAAGGGCTGAGTCGGTGTGTTATAGTGTACTTCGAGGCCGCTATCTCCTAATGGAATGGCAGTCTGGATCAAAAACAAATGTCAACTGAGTAAGCCTAATTTGAATGGCGCTCCATTCGACAATTGTATTGTCTATATCACCTCAAATGGTCATGAACTGACTCACCCTGAAAACGAAGTGTTAAACTTTCCGCTAGATGCAACTGAGTATCATAGAACTTACCAAAAAATGTGAAAGTCGAACTATGCTGTCACGTGCTATTTAGAAAAACCAGAAACATAGCGCAAGCGAAAACGAATAGTTGCGACAAACAGTAAGCATTTGTAACAACCTTCAGTGCGTCAAGGAGTGCTTCTGGGTTCAAATCGGCAGTTAATCTCGGTGTGTTCCTAAGACTTGGGAAGCACAAGCAAGTGAACAGCATCATTTCGATCACTTAACAGCGGATACAAATATGCTTGCAGTAGACTGAAACCATCGACAACATTCCGTTACTGTCGAAGATGTAAAAAATATAAATTGGATAGATCTAATACAAGTCATTCAAGTGATGATATACATCGAGTTCCTAAACCAGATAAAGTTTACCTGGCTAAATAACGTTGTGTCAACGCGACAGCCAAAAGGCGCCGTAGTATACTTTTGTTGTGCACACTTACCACATTTTTGTGAATACTTTTTTGACACATAAAGGTCAGTCAAGCGCAATTCAGCTGAGGTTTCTAAAAAAAAGAATTTGTCTCTTTGTTACAAAAGACGGTGGTTGTCAGTTTA
Source organism: Paragonimus heterotremus (assembly GCA_013368495.1). NCBI lineage: Eukaryota > Metazoa > Platyhelminthes > Trematoda > Plagiorchiida > Troglotrematidae > Paragonimus > Paragonimus heterotremus. The sequence continues at coordinate 168,321 of LUCH01000400.1, forward strand.
ATGATAGGACATTAATAAAAGATGGATTTGACGTATTATTATGTTTTAGAGCTAAACAAGCAACAGAATTAGTCACAGATAATAGAAAACAGATAAATGGGCCCCAGAAAGTATGTGCTTAAGAGCAGATGAGGCAGACAATTGGATGACGATTGTCAACTGATCTATCAAAGATTAGAGGAATTGGCTTCGTGCACAAAAACACGGGTGTTGGGATGACAAATCTTATACGGAAACGGAACAGTTCATTGGGATACGGACATACAGATCGAATCGAACAGAAACAATCGACGTCATGGAAGTTTGAAATATGTGGCGGTCGAATAAGCTTGAAAGTCGCTCAGCGTCCTTCCGAACACACAACCTGGGATAACGTGTATAGAAAGAAGGGAGCCTTTCATTGCAGTGAAACGTAAAGGCGTTCGTCGTTGTGCTTTAAGTTGTGGGTTGTGAATGTGATCGGCTGTAAAAGACGGGTATCAATCAGTTAAACGTTCACACAGCGTGATCGACACTGACCACAGTTTCAAAAAATAACAGTGAAACTGTGGGACCATCTGCCAGATGCGTCACTAGATTTGAAGAAATCAACGCAAACAGCAGGTTACGTAGACCTGTTCGCGAAGTCAAATAATGGTGGGGAAATGTTTTGCCGAACTACTATGCTGGAGTTTATCTTCAATAAGGTTTAGTGAATGAAAGCCGACGTACATATTGCAATAGTTAGACCAAGTACTCTGACTGCCAGCTGAGCGCACCGAGTGTCAATTATCCGTATCATTAGCTGCTGGATAAAATCATGAAATTATCAAGGACTGTGAAATCTTTAGGGGTTCCGGTGAACAAGAAGAGCAGTTATCGTCTGTGAGATTCAGTATCAATTGATCGCTCAAACTGTTGTTTAGACACATTACTCGAGGTGGCGCCGTGAAGCAGTTAATGGCTTTCGATTGTATCCACAGCATGTGTGTTCTTTCCATTAGTCTTTATTTGAATTTTGATAGTTTCGCTTTACTATACTTCTCATCACCTCTATGGTTGGTGGAGGCTGTCGAATCACAGTATCGTGAGGTCAGGCTTACTGTTGTTAGGAACAGATGGACGGAATGACGTCCTAACTAGCTATGGTCGTCCATCCTCAATTGAATAGTCGAATTTAGGAGATACCAACGTTCAATATAAGAATACTTTTCTGGGACTAATTTCCCCCTTTTTGGGCATATTAGATAGAGCTAGTGGTGACAAAATTAGCAGTTTACTTTGCTCCTTCGTGCAATGAAGCAGAACATGGAAAAGTTGATGAACTATATTTCAGTTGGTATAGCTTTAACGCTTGTACACAAGTGACACTCGCTCAAGTTGAGAAAAACAGAAAGTTCTACTTTCTGTATTCCTAAAGCTCCCATGGCATACACAAGAAACACTTGGTTTTCCAAGGTGACAGTGATCCCCTTGCTTAATGAGGCGCAGACTTCTGAGTACTCTTTGAAATTAAAAGATTCACCTGGTCATAGTGAGAATTACAATGAGGTTACGGAGGAGAAAAACACGACTAGTTACAGAACGGACCTTTGTTTCATTTGGACTCAGCAGAATGCATGTTTTTGAGCATTCAAAATGATTTTTAACTTTCACTCATTATGAAATACTAATGGCTAAGTGCATCTCGTATCGGTTTTTCTAACTAACATGAAGACAGATCACAGTATTGAGGTTTACTTGTTTTAACAATATGATACTCAGTTTGGGTTGACCATTTATTTATATATGGTAAATCTGGAGGATCGTGTTCGGAAGATGTGCATAAAACATGCACTGAAAAAATTCGTACATCGGTAATGCTACTCGGAATAATAACCGCTCCGCAAATGTGAGTAGAACATGAATATAATAATAATCGAAGATAACATGACAATAAAGTACATAAATACAAAGATATACAGATAGGTAGTTAGTGGACTGAACTGACGATTTAGGTGATGTTTGTGTGTGTGTGTGTGTGTGTGTGTGGTGACATTGTGATTACATGGTTACTGTGAGTAATAATGGAAAGGTTACAAGAAAGAGCTATTTGAAGAAAATGTGATGGACCATGATTAGCTGTGAATGAAGTCACGGTTGTCGGCATTCACCGAAGTGGTACACAACTCTCAGGTAGATGTGTTAGAATGTTGTCAAAGCACTGCCACATTTCCTAAACTGCAGTTAAAAATGTTTGAAGCGATATGATTTTAGAACACATACAACTATTGCAGATAATGATTTATTATAACAAATTACGACAGTTTTGCATATAAGGTTTCGATGCAACAGTCTATACTTAATGACAAGACCATTTCTCCGTTAAACGAGATTTTGAAGAAATTAAGCCTTTGGGTCACTGAGAACAGTAAGCTGCTTTTGCATCCGCCTAAGCCAGTTTGGTTCCAAGTGTACTTATAGGATGGATGAGAAAAAAATATATTGAATAGAAAGAGAACTCGAACATTAGATTACTTCAATCACAAGTTGTCTTAAATGACGTCTAGAGCTGGAAGATTTAAGCAACTTTTCAAGGTCACGTGTTGACTGATTAAATAGGAAGGATAATTGTTTGTTTTCAGAAGCCAGTCAATATATTTTCCAGAGTATATATTATTACTTGATGGGGCAATACAAAATACTACTTTCATTGTAATTGTCAGTCGAAATATGATACCGCAGCCCCACAGAGTTTAAGCGATATATATTCGTTTTGGGCGCACTTGTTCCGAATATAGTTAGTCTTACTGAAGCATATAAATAGCTGCAAAAATTTCAGTATAAATTTACCTTGAAATCTCGCAGCAGAAAGAGTGATAAATTTCATAATTAACTTCGCCTTTGAGTAGAAACGTAACAAGACAGTTTCACGAAACAGAATTCAAATGAGCAGAAACGCATAGCAACGAGATTCCAATGCTTCATCACTAAGCTAAATACAGCACATTTATATCAGTACATAGTAAAATGATTGGAGCAAGAAATATCAGTTGTTTGCGTCAGTATGGCTGGATTCATGAAACCTAGTTACATGGCGTCAATTACCTATAAAAAAAAGGTTTTTGGGGAAAAATCATTAAATTTACACAACAGTTCTATCCGGATCATGGGAGATTCAATGTTTCGACTAGAAGCGGTTGAGTACAAAGTAATTGTAAATGTAGACGTATTACAATAGCTTTTGTAATTGTTCCCGTACGACCTCTGACCTACCTTGATTATTCCCTATGAATCCAATAGGTGGGTTCGAAGGAATGGTTTCTTTTCACATAAGTATTTCTTCAGTTTCATGGGTAAACTTCACCATGTGGATTCAAAACCCGGATGTTCTGGGAGTTTCGGCAACGACTTCATTCTACTCCCAATTACTAGCTTGGTTCAAAAACAAGGTGAATGTTCCAATCGACTTGGTAAACTCAAACACGGAGAGATAGGCGTCCTCTGCTGTGTCGATAAACCCCTTCATCAGATTTCCTATTGTGTACTCCCTCAATAAGAACAAAACTTACGATAAGGTTGGTTATATGACCAAGATAATGCTGACCGAGCTAGATCACTGGCTTAGTCAGTGTTTCGATGAAGCAATGTACATTGTCGATCAACAACGTAGAAAAACACAAGACCAGTAAGTTCATGACTAACACTCCTTCTAGAAATCTCTTCGTGAGAGATTGTACTGACTTACCAATCAATTCGTTGAACAACTAAGATTTCTCGTTTTGTTGTGTGCTGTTTTCCATTAGTTATGTGCTAGGAACACAACATGAATAATTGTGACTTTGCCATTTATCAATGCCGATGGTGCTAGTGGAATTGTACGCACGCTTTGCGTTTTATCGCTCAAAACAAAAAACAAACGTAATTGGTATAATTTCAGCTTCTTCTTCTACAGAAAAGGTTGAGTATTGTCTAACAGTTAATAAATCTTACAATAAAAACGTGCGGCTTTTATAGGTTTCTTCTGCACTTCTAAAAGATAATATGATTGTCCACTCGTTTTTCATCCGTGCATGCGTCCTTCCATTACGCACCAAGCGCTAGCTGTCACCAAATGGTGCAAGTGCGGTGGATGAGTACGACCAACAGGGTGAAGGCCTGTCGATAAAGACAACGTTACGCAACAGTAAACTAAGAATTTGGTGGACTGTCAAACGTAAAACAGCGCCAACCACGTCATTAAGACTTTTGCTTTCGAGGCTGATGTGAAAAAAAGAATTACGTGCATAGAGTAGAGGCAACTGATATTCAATGCGTAAGCAGAGTGTAAGCACGGTAGCAGAAGCTCAGCATCGCGGAAGCCATCTCAACACATCAACTGAATCTCAATTTATGCCTTCAGAAAAAGTTAGTGAACAAGCCTTCGCTAAGTTCATAGGTTTCATTTTATTTTCGAAATAAGCATTTCAGACTGATTTACTGTTCATAGGACCAAGTAAGTGATGGACTCCCCTATTATTCACTCATCCATTTTAATCAGTGATAATGCGTATACATTCTTTTATCCACGTTCGATATGTATGGAGATTCGAACTATCTTTTACTCTTTCCGATTGATATCCATAAAATTTCCAACCATACATGTATTTTTCTAAGCTCGTAATACCCTTTTGAGCCAAGGTAGATCTATCATGTCGCATCAGTTACAGGGTATTTATCAATAAGCACTCTTTAGCCGTAGGTACCAACTCACCTGCGAATTAGTTGTACCGTTTGTCCCAGACACAATGGAACCTGCCGATCAGTGCTGATGTTGACAGTACTAACTGAGACAATCACCGTCAACAACCACAAAACTGGTTGAGTGCTTTTGGTGAAAATTTGACCACCAAACACATACTACTTATCACTATATACTTTATAAATGTGCAATGCGAACTATGAGCTTAATGCAGGCTCAGTTTCTGCACATTTCCAGCTAATGCTCTTAACGTCAACATATACCTACGGATTCTAGTAAGTCTGAGATAAACGGTCAAAAATCACTGAGGGTGCGTGCCTCATGAGTGGTGACAACAACGAGGTAATGAACTAGCGCGTGCTTAATGCTGGCATCGAGGACGACATGGAGCCGTGGCTACAGTTGCGACTTTATTCTGGACCACAAGTACTTTCGCCGATAGCAATACGTAAAGCAGTTGGTTAAACGGTTTGAGACAGTGATGCACCAATCACAATGTTCTGGAGCTGGGTGAACTGGAGAGGGCTCTCCTGGTTGGCAATTGGTCGAACAGCAGCATCAGGTTGGTTGTAGTCGTGACGTTACAACTGATGGATCTGAAATTATGGCGCGTTGTGATCTGAAAACGGCTGCCCTGGTAACTAGGGTTGCCTTGCCAAATCCCATTGGTTATGGGATGCTACCAAAACATCACTGCGCGAAACAACTTGCGCATTATTGTTGACCTTTGTCAACATACAGATGAAAACCGAGTGGACCAATTGTGCATTTTCGATGTAATTGATACGCGATCGGACATGCGCGGTAAACGACCGAGCGCTCAAAATAAATTTCGTGGGTGTAAGCTGGAACCTCACAGTGGTCTGTATGCTAAGGTGAACACCACTGCCCAGTTAGATTTGCGTGAACAAGCTCCACATTTTTAAGGAGGATTGTGCTTTTCAACAAAGTGACTGCGCCGATGTACCCACTAGTCGTAATCCACATTTTGTTTTTGGTAAAGGGCTGACGGAGAAAGTTTCAACACAGAAAGACATTCCTCCATTGTAAAGAGATGTTCACTATGAAGAGTGAGAGACAGCGAGCTGTTATTCATAATAGTGGTGTACTGTTAGTTTAACTAAACAGTGCTAGAATATCTCGGTTTTAATCGAAATGACCAATGCAAGACAGGCCGTGGGATTTGCAGACAGTATAGTTTAGGCATTAAGTTGTTCACTATGAGGAACCACATTGTTTCAAACAAGCTAAACGGCATTCTTTCGCAGGTGACCACGATAGCGCTATGTTTACTCCGATACGGCTGAATATCGTTAATGTGCGCGTCATTTTGTCTGGGTAAACATACCCAAAGCTTAGCTTTAAAAACATGACACTGAGAGTACACAACGACTCAACTTAGCAACGGCTACCGCCCAGCATTAACCATTTGGCTTTATCTTGGACACTGTCCAATACATTGCTCTATACTACAAGTTATCTGATTAGAACCCGGAATCTCTTCAAAACGACTGAAAGTCACTGTCGCACACGATTACAGTGCAGGTTGTCAACCCAAACAAATTTTTGTTTCCAGTTGATTATTATCGGAAGTGGTTTTGACAATCACAGAAACTCAAAGCTTTGAAATGACTCCGAACAAAACTTGTCGATTGTACACTAACAGATAAACAACTTGTGGTCCAGTTAGAACAGTGTGGTGAGACATCTGTTCACGACGTAAACTGGCTGCAATGTGAATTCACAGCACTTCAGACTGGAACGCTGTACAAAAGGAGGACGTGACAGACGACGCTGTATCTTCGGCAAGATAGAAGTAATTTGTTCCATTGCTATAAGGCAGTTATCACAAGCAATATCCAACCGCATAGAATTAAGAAAAACGCAGATTTTGAACGGAACTACTTGTAAGGATTTTGATCACCGATGAGATTCAGTCGTTCAAGAAGTATAAAAACTCTCAATCCATGAGGATGTATTTAGGAGAGTCAAAATTAGGAGTGCATTACTGATCAATGAATGCCAGAAACATAGTGCTCATTTCCAGTCGATCAGAAAGCCACCGAAGTATCTCAGTAGCTGAGATAAGGTATGCTGTCAGCAAGAAATCGTTGGTTTTAAAATGTTCATCTAAGAAACAATACTAACTGACGTCCTGTCCCAAGAAAAGGAGCAGACAAATTCACAGCCTCAATGAAGAAATAGCCAAGATGCTCATAATTCGTGTAGTTAAAGTAGATCGATGGTGTCTTCAGTCTAGAGGAAGCCGAATTAGTTAGTCACAGACTTTTAAAATAGTCTCGCATTGAAGGTGAAGAAATGAACTCATCACTGCCAACGCGCAGTGGGGAAAATAACGCGTTTAATGATAAACCGAAGCAGGCAGCCCAAAAGTTACAAAATAGATACCCAATAACTTCGTGTACAACTTATGGGTCAGACTTAAATGCGTAGGTGACGGACGGGGTCACCTCTTTCTGGATGTGAAAGTTGAATAACACCTACAGACTAAAAGACATCCATCCTACTTAACGACCATTACCTCCAGACAGAACACCATTTGAAACGTAAATATTGGCTTCATGTTTCTACGTATGAAGTTAACTAACCGTTTGAATTTTAGGATTACTCAAACTGTTCAACCGATAGGAAACAGTAATCGAAATAAGTTTTATCCAGAATGGATTCGATGGTATCAGCCAGGCAGGTAAGTATGTCGGAGTACAATGTCCACAAGATGTCACTGTGCATTCTGATCGCTATTCATGACATGGAACGAAATTGTTGCCTTTGCCAAAAAGGAGATAAAGACGCTAAGCTAGACCCGGATTTAGCGGAAACGTCCCTATTGTTGAGTTGGTTTACCCCCTTTTTAGGGAATATAAAGATCACAAGTAAACTGAATGGTCCTTATATTTTTCTGCCTGGATAGTTGACTTTAAAATCTTCAAACATTGACTATCTCGCTGAAAGAGACGTTTCACCCAGACCTTTCAGGGAAGATTCATTGTGGTTGGTTTAGGCCAACTATTCTGATTAGCAATAATTGATTACGGTGGTTTCCACTTTGATTTATCATCATACAATGATCATTTTTTTGGGTCCCCGAATTCATCCCCAATGGACGCGACTGTCACACCTTTCCGTAAGCGGCTTTTACTTACTTTCTTGCAGTAGACACTTCACGGCAATCGCTCACCCTATGTTGAACTCTTAACCGCTTAGAAAACGGATCAAAATACGTACACAGCAGCGGGGAGCACACGTATCTGCACTCGGCACAAAACCCATCAACGAGCAAGGCCACACGTGTCGACATACTCTCATGCTGACCCCGTAGCCCTATTATAGAGGTCGCACATTGTTTTGGACCCTATTACACTGGATTATTGATCATATTCAAGACGGTTGTCTCCTACTGGCTTATACTTATCTTTAAAACTACAGATCGCCAGTATGACCATCCCCATTCACGCTATCAATGCAAGCCAACCAGTCCAAGGATGTTTGTTGGGAAAAAGAAAGAACGAAAGCCGATGTGAGAGTTGTAAATAATAAGACAGAACGAAAGTGAAAGATGAATGCGATCAATACTGGTTGAAGCCTGAAAACCTGTTCGCTTCGTAAATTGCATACAGCGAGAATATACGCAAAAGTGGAAACGTATAATACAAGAAATTTACTAAATTCCTAAAGAATATTTTATCCATGATCTGACTGAAAATATACGAATGGTTTTTTTGCATGGGGAATCGAAAGGCGATCTCGATTCTCACAAATTGTTTTAAGAGGAAGTAGTGGGGTTAGCGAAAGCGTTCAAAGTACAACATTTTTGTGCCAACAAGTTGGTAATTTTCGTTTGTAACCGGTAGAGTTAATTTTAGACATATCGTCTAATTTTCGAAGTTCTGGGATTTCCATAGCAATCAGCAACGTCAATGAGATGGAATCGTATCTTGTATGAAGCATCAATCTTTGCCCGAATAACGCTAATGCGCGTGAAACAGCAGGGAACACCAGCGAATGTAATTATTTCCGCCTACTCATAAGTATTGAGTAGTAACGATTCTAACCGTCAAATAACACGTATCCAAGGCCTAGAAACTAAACATGTGAAGGATTGAATTCGTCTTTGAGAACAAAATTAATTGGATGCTGAACACTAGACAAATATCAAAAGTTAAACTCGGACTACTTAAAAAGTTGTGTCAGTCAAAGAACATGCCGCGAAACTATTTGCCAACTCATTCATGACCGACCAGGACACGTTATCTCAGATTCGTAGCGTTCCTTCTAGCTTGATATTGTGGTTAGGCTTGTGCACGATGTTAATTCGGAAGACTATACAGACAGGAACTCTGGTCCCACCAGATCATAGGGGCCAAATGTAGGTGCTCAGGTGAAGAGAAGTTACACTCACAATAGTGTTGTATATCCCACTACTGAATGAGTAGGAGTACTCAGATAAAAAGGAAAGGATCTATGAGCACACAACAAAACGAATTTCACGACTGTAACTCTGTTATCCTCCGGCTTAGGAAGAGAAAAATTATAAACTGTATCCCCAAGGGAAGAACATTCGGATCATCTAACGTTTAACATTGACAGACTGGGTGGTATTAATTACTAAGGTTAAAAACTCTCGACATCCTTAGAAAGTCCGACATGGTTTTGAATACATCTACTGAGCGTGGCGCTGGTTGGGGTTAGACATCAATTTCTTAACCACCGCACCCTTCGGCTAGGAAATTCCTTTGGTGGCAAGTGAGTCAGACGTGGTTCATTAGTTCCGGATAGGATCCACAAAGAAAATCATATAGCATGTTATCCCTCAAGTCAGAATGTTGAGTCACGGACCTCGGTGGACCTCTGTCGTGTGGCATAAACGACCGGAAGGCATTATAAGCCATCGTTCTCACTAGGTTGACACTGCTCAAACCATTACTTTCTCGTTCTACTTTACATTTCCTGTACCTTTAGCTGATAATTATTTCCTTAAGCCAGGATTACTGGTAGACACCGGCGCTTTTAATATCTGCGATCTGTCTGATTCAATATATCGGTCAACTTCTGTTCGTGTAAATCAGAAAAGTGCTGTTCATTAATTCGGCGTATAGCCCGATGAAAAAGGGGCTCAAATGCTATAAAGAGCACGTTTTGTTACACGCTCGGCGACCGTCTGAAGCAGACCAAAAAACATCCATAATCGCACTGGCGCAGTGAGAAAGTTCAGCTTGATGGTCTAGCTCCAGAAGAGGTGACTGAGTTGTTTGTTCAAGTACAACGTTCTAACAATGGTTAGAGGCTTGCACAAATACGTATATTTTACAGTATCCCCATTTAGAATACCGCATTTCAAGGAGAGGTATTGTGTCATACAGACTACCATGTACCTTCCATCCATGGATACAACTTGATCAAAAAACAGTCAGTTAAGGGTGATTCTACTTTGATTAAAGGTGTCATGCATTCTGGAGCAGCCATGTTGACTAGGGTCATGCTGTAGTATGTAACCGTCTCGTTGTGTTATTTATTCAACGGTCACACGCTCGTAATTGTAATGAGATCAGGGAGAATAAGGAGTGGGAATGGTTATCAAGTGGTACTGATGAACAAATCACTCGGATCAACGTAGGCGGAAGCGGCCAATGAATACTTGGAACAAATTGCAGTAGCTATGAAGTGTTTGAAGAGAGACGTGTGATTGTGGCAGAATTGAAGAAGTTACTTAGATGAATCGTATAAACGACATTCACTAGACTATTCCGACTACAAAAGTGATAATCCCAGAGAACCTAGATACAGATTGAGTAAATTCTGCGCAGCCATGAGCATCACCTAGTCAAAAGATATGTGGAGAACTTTTTGCTTCAGAACAGCTGAATGTTAATTTCCCTGATCTACAATTGGAGTGGCTGTCATCCCGGTGCTTGTTGGACCGTACACGGAAAGGTTGGTTCATTTGCCATAAATCAGTAATGCTGACTTGACAACTGAGCAAAACATTCCGAGAAATGGCACATTTGGTCCAAACAGGATCAAATAGACGACGAACCCCAATAATCGGTTGATGTCTTTCCGAAGGTCTTCTATTGGAAACCTAAGTTGCTGACGAGTAATAGATATCCTCTCTTGTTTTCTTCTCATGGAAGGTAGTAATAGGTTGATTGCATAAATTGACAGAGTTCTTCAAGGCGGTTTGGGAACTTGAAGCAGTGCCTAATGACTAATGCTTCCCAGAAGTTATGATCTAAAAGAGACATTCGAATTCCGAGTGAAAACCGTTGAGGCACCAGCGGTGCTTCTATCGTGTTCAAAGGCTCCACTGGTTTGCGGTTGCTTCGGCTTATCTGGCTCATGAGGAAGGGAATATCCGATCCGACCAGAGGTGCACTGACCATATATTTCTTCACAGGTCTTTTGTGCATCGACATTCGTACAGGTAACCAGTGGTCGTGATCTCTTCAGACTTGAAGTCTGTCTCAGATTCGAATGATCTTACTGTTCCCTGGAACTGTCCACTTCACAAAAGAGTGTCACAGAAACACATGAACCTTTTCAACTCACCTTGTAAGTGGGATAAAAATTTGTCCAACTGTCTCGGTGTTCACCATTCGGGGTGATGTTCGGCATGGTTGTCCTGTTCTTGTCCTCGTGTTTAACACCATCACGTGACATTCCAGAAGCTCCGTTTAGACTCCAATAGCCTTACTATGAATTTTGCTACCGACACTTAACCAACCGACACGCTATCCTGCTTGTCCACTTTGTCAGGGTTAATTAGGGCGGATGGCCTGGCCAGTCTGCATGGAATAAGCTCCATGCCTTCAAGGTGCTGCTTCAAAACCAGTGGGCCCATTCAACGTTTTTTCATCGTAGTCAATCTGCCGAAGACAGTGGAACATTTCAATTGCTTACGCAGCATCATCTGACGAGCTTGTAATATTGCTGCTGATAGATCAACGCGAATAACGAAGACATTTTTTTTACCTTTGCCAACCCGTGTCATCCGTAGTGGCGAGAACAGGTCCGATTGCCAACACAAGAAAGGGTGTACAATGCCTGAGTGTCACCCAGTTTGTTTACGATTAGGAAAAATGATCACCATACTAACGGGCCTGTTGCCTATAACAAGTAAGCTGATCGGAGGTATTTAAAAGAGAACCTTAGACGCGGGAATAATAAATAAAACTACACAACTAGCTTCGACTGGACTACGTACTTAACATATCAGCTTGACGATTACTGCAGTAGACATTAACTACCCAGACCCCCTAACAGCTGGACAAAACTACAAGGTGGTGAAGGGAAACGAAGTTTATGATCGTTTTGTCGAGTGAAATGACCGGGCACTTTTTGTTAGGCGAGGAATGTCAACACCATGTAAATGGCCGCTTAAACGTGCTAACCGAGATGACAATCCACTGCGGTCGATCGATCGCTTGTACCACAACACTTGCAGTTATCATAACACCTTTTTTGAGAGAAAAATTTGTTTCTTTTCTTCTGGCAATTTTTTCCTCCGAGATTGTTCTACATCACTGCTGTGGTGAACGGTGGCTCGAACCACAGTACAGCTCGATCAGGCTTATCACTGCTTTTAATGAATAAACCAACTCGTAGGAATCATGCGCAGACAAATAGCCCTACGTAATTCATCCAGCGTACCAATCCCTACGAGCATCAGTTTGCTTTATTACGCGAAACACCGACGCGACCCAACCGCAACAAGTATGATCGTTGGGATAGAGATGAAAACAGTATTGTTGTTATTCAATACCCATACGCCTAACATACCTTAACCTGATCGGTCACCAAACGTTAGAGATATGGGAAGTAACTCCTATTGGAGACGTAGATGTGTGCATCATGATTTGAAACTCCTATCCGGTGAGTTACAAAAATGGCTGCAAGTCAGTTACAGCGCCGGTTCGCGACACGGCAGTCGCGCTTATAACCACAGACAAAAACAATATAGCAGTGCAGGAAATGACCATCAACGACAAGAGATTTGCATGACTACCACTGGGTGTCGGTGCACTCGGCATGCACAAGGAATCAAACCATTTCCGTAAACGCGTCTGACGGACTCCACACTCAGCCCTCCAGAAAATCAACACGTCGTGTTTTCAAACTTTATAGGGGGTAACCATGGTATCGGCCCCTCGAGGTTATTTGAAACTGAGCAGTCTGGGAGACTTCGTTGTGAAAATCCGCACTGATGGCAACAGAGCGCAACGACAATGGCTTGCTACTGGCGAGGAACGTAGAGTGACAAAGTCGACCACTTAAGCAAAACGTTATCGCGGAACGGGTTGGATGAAAACAAAGAACGATTGCCCACGTCCCAGTCATTATTGCATGAATTACACATTAACAAATGGTCACAAGAGAATGCTCAGCGCATTATCCATCGAATGTATAAAATACCGACAGCAACGACTGGCTGTTGAGAAATTGGCTTTACCATCGGTAAA
>LUCH01000400.1:183488-218172 GCA_013368495.1 Paragonimus heterotremus
CAGCGTATACGAGGAATCGAGAATTGGACTAAAAATTGACATGTGGTTCATTGTTGTAAAGACAAGAAAGGGTGCTGTGTGCCCTTTTACAGGAAAGTTTCAGAAATGACAGGTGATAGATTGTACCCTGGGTTAATATAAAAATTCGCGTGACGTACTCAAGACAATTGCTTGTCTATATGGTCTAAGTTGTATGTTTGAATGTAGACGTAGCTATTTTTAGTGACTAGGTCCCCTCCCCTTTCCCTTTCTTTTCTTCTCTCTTCCTATACAGGGTTTGCTTTTTATTCTTCTTCAAGATTGTGTGGCAGTTAAGCATCAGCGCGAACCACTGATGTATTGCTGTCTATGATGATGATTTTTAGACGGACATGCATTACATGCTGGGTCAAACGACCGTCCTTGCAGGCAATTACGAGTGGATCCAAGTACCTTGGTACAAACTCAAAACCTTGCGTTCAATGTCTACTCAAATTCTAACACTCTTAAATCTGGGACAGGTACTTTCTTTCAACGCAAACCTTGGAGTAGGTAAGTAAAGCCAACTTTTGTAATCTTCGTAAGGGACCGTATTTTTTTCAGAAAAGTAATCTGTAACAAACTGTCCTTCTTGGTGGCTTTTTCCGACTAACATAGGAGAGTATTGACAATTCCAGAAAGCCCAGGCTCCGAAACTTTCATGATGCTGGTTTAGCTCGTGTAATGTGGACATTTTTCATGCATTCCAATAGAGTACACAATAATCCAAAGTGGTGTAATCGCACACACAAACTTCGATGAACAATTTACCTTACCCGATCAAAATCAACCGCTATGACTCGTGCACGTCTAGTCCCTTACCATAAGTTTGATTTTTGAAAGTTACTCGACTTATGACATAAGTGAACAGTTCACCAGTGCAAAACCAACCATAGGAAATACACAACTGACATGATCTAACGGTTTATTAAGTGGTAAATGTGATTTCAGGGAATCCCGTAAATCACACCTATTTCATATAGTGTTATCCTGGGGTTAGTACTAACCAGATTTGATTTTTTAAATTTCATCTGCAAAATAAACAAACATACGAAAGACGAGGTTACACTTGCTTTATTCTGACTATAAGGACCAACGGCTGCACCGAGGGAACGGACCAAATTTGCTATATTGGGATTTCAAATCAAAACACTTTTATGAACGGCAGTGATTGCTTCTAGATCGTGGGCCAGTTATGACTGCCAGACGGTAACGATGGGCATGGCTCAGTTCGTTCAACCTTAACCAGGCATCACGGCTCAGACGAGTGAAATGAACACTACTGATAACAACTTCGGTTGCAACGAAATTTGTCTGTAATGAGGTACAATTTGCACTAATCAAATATCTTAGATAAATCTAGTGAACGAAACTCGGATGGCACGAACTGAGAGATAAACAATATATCAGATGAAAAGTTATGTTCTATCGTCCGAATAAAACGAAATTTCAAGTCAGTCAAAAGGTGCGTAGCTTCGTGTGTGCGCACGTTGTACGAAATCCACCATTCATTAACTTATAAGGAAAAATACATTCAAGTCGGCCCCATCAATGCAATGGAACAAGTTACTAAAACCCAGCTCTGAGAAGTACGTTTATATAGGTCCAAATGTCTAAGTTACAGAAGAGAAAATAGTCAACGGAATTCGTAGACTTGAGTAGAAGACAGATAACTAGTGACAAGATGAGCCTAAGAACTATCATACACCGCAAGGAATACTTACCTAATGTCTGCTTCCATCCTATCTGACCATTATCGGGAATTGTAGAAGTTGAACAAAATCAAAAACATCGAACACATTTCGTTAGGAGGGAAATGTTAGACGACAGTCAACCAATGACTGTAGTTAAACTTACTCCACTTATTCTACGTAGCAAATTAATTGTGTTGAGTTGCACCCTGGAATGTTACGATCAGGCTACTTCAACTGTAGTTTGGATTATAGACTTTGATTCGTGCAATACGAGTTCACTACCAACGATTAGAACTACGGTATTAAAGCCGTAAGGTAGAATTTTTTACCCCATGCTCAAGCTTGCATGAAACCAAAGACTACGCGGAGCGTTTCGAAATTTGATATTTGACCAAATAGGACGTCTGGGAAAAAAGAATGACTTTCTCTTAAGCGCTATCAAAAACGCTCTTCTGATGCTCACATTTTGTTGGTTCCATTATTGAGGCGCGTACAACCTACGAATATTGAGGCTATCAAACGAATAAAAGCTGACATGTTGATGCGGACGAATAACTAACATGTATTTGAATCTAGTCTTACACTGAAAACACAAATAACTCAGAAAAATTGGACGAGCAGTAACATTCCCAGTTGAAAGATAACTTTACCGGTGATAACAGTTTACCAGCGCCTTAGCAGAATTATTACTGCTGCCCAAATATACACTTCACAGGGTATGAATTCTGCGTGAACAGTTTCACGGAAATTGCAGTAACGTAAGGTCCACTGGCTCATGAGGCGATGTGTTCAAATAGCATTCGACGAAAATGCCATTAAAGCATCCTAATGGAATGTCTGTGTTAACTGTTTTCACCTGGCTTACCGTATTAAAAGTGTGAGGTCGTGTTAAAATTGATCAAACTCAGACAGTACGTCAGGTTTCTAAATTCTGTATTACCGGTTTGATAAATTCACTGCATTACCAAATCCGATTTTTTAACACTATCCATTGTGTCCAACTGTGTTAGACACGTTTGGTTCGCATTAATGGAGAACTGTAACAGTCAGCTACTGTAGATACAAGTGCCGAATCCTCCTGTTGTCGTAAAATGTCTTTTTCAAAAAGTAGTTATTCGTTGTACGGAAATTGCTGTTAAGAGAAAAATCAGACAAATTTTCTCCCATGTTTAATTCTATGAACGTAATCCGTCAGATGAACCGAACACTTATGCGAACTGAGTGTGACCTTACACCCCCAGTTGGAAGTCTAAGAAAAGTCCAGAAGTTTCGACCGCATTAACCGGTGGTCACAAAATATAATTTAGTTACGTAATTCTTGTCCACGACTCGACAACACTGACTACTGTTCCAATATTTGAATCATTTTACCTCCCAAATGAACTAGAACTAGCGACCTTAATAAATCCATAGATGTGACCTTAATTGATATCATTTGGAGAGAAAAATCCCCGCAACAAAACAAGTGGATCCACATTTTTTGAAAGATGAGTTCAGAGCATGCCAACTCGAAATAAAATGTTTCACTTATCTTGTCTAACACACCTGGATATAAAAACCATCGGATACACAGATGAATTTTTTCGGGCAAATTCCGATAGTTCATAACTAGTGTTCATATGCTGGTGCAATATACAGTCTCTAAGACAAAGCTTCCCAATACTGATTACCTTTATTCACAACACTGAACCCAATCAACCGCCAACTCTAGTCGAAAGCAGTGTTAATCATGCCCCCCACCTCCCTGCTCACAGAAGAAGAACGAGATCTACACTGACCAGCCTGCTGAAAATTGTCACTTCCCTGAACCAAGTGATAATCATTTCACACAGGATCTTATGCAAATTGGCTGCTACATTCCCAGAGACTGGCATCACTGAGCTACCGAACTACCGTGTGTAACTTGGTACTTTCTGCAAAACGACATAGCTGCTTTATGAACGTGCAACGATAGTATATATGAATCAATAATCAACATTGGATGCATTGAGAACAAATGTACATAAGCATTTCGTTAATAGGGAAGAAAGGTTGAATAACCGTCATGGTGATGAGGGAACCAGTTGGTCCAGAAATTCCATACTGTCACCTAAAACACAGAAGCAGAAACTTCGTGGACGGTTACATCGTGAGATCAAACACATTTTTATAGAATTCAGACAACGAGCACGTACGACTGAAATAAACGGTTGGGTTTCCTCACGCACTTGAGGAAACATTGTGCCAAGCATCTAGTCAAGTGAATAAATACTTTGAGCAGATAAGTCGGCCCAAATTCAAGCAGGCGAGTGGAAAGTTGACATGGCAACTAACACAATGAACCGTAATTTAAGTGAGGTATTACAGAAAACATATTAGACCATATGACATCCTTAAAACAAAATTAGGAATAAAAGTTACGATTCACACTGTCAGCATGTAAACAGCTCCACTAGCTAACGAAAGCGGAAAATTCCGGTTGAACTGAACTGAACAAAACGACCTCAAAATTTTTTAAATGAGATTTACTCTGAATAGTCAATATTTGAGTAAAGGCATGAAAACAGCTAATAGCTGGATCTACTTTGGAAAAGACAGCACCATATTGGAAAAGTCATTACCACCTACAATAAAAGTGCGCCAGGCAGTGAAGACTGTTTTTCCGTGAGGCCGAATAAAAGTAACAGGGCTTCAATGCTACAACGTGATATAAGAGGGGGGAGCCACGGCACAAGAAAATATGGGCAATAACGATGTCCAAGCTACAACAGACTATGACTGTAGAAAAACAATTAAGCATTTCGCGCAAAACATATCGACGTTGTGATAAAGCGCTAAGTAGGATAGGTTTCGAATTTAACTTCCTTCGGATATAACCATTTAAACTGGTTTGAGAGACTTCGCCGTACGTACCTCTTGAATCTCCAATCAATATCTATTGGTTAACAGACATGAGAGGAGCAGAATGCCGTGTGAAAAAAGGTCACAACTTACCGATCAGATTGAAACTGTCTTGTTCAGCCTCCTCGAGCAGGTTATCCATTCGTTTCAAGCTGAAATCAAGATCTTGAACAGAAGAAAAATATGAAATGATCTAGGTAAGTTGAAGGATGTAGACTAGTGGACATCTTCGAAATATTCGGAAACACGTGCACGATACTTGGAGTTATGAGTGGATCATGACTGAGTGAAGAAGCATTTATGCCTAGTCACAAAAGTCGGTATGGCGCCAACCAGTCTCGGCGTGACCTTAGCCATATTTTCGTTAACTGTTTGAGTAGCTTATTAGGTCGCAAGCCCAGTGGAAGATATTGTTCTGGCCCGCATCCAAACTCGGGAAACATGTGTATTAATTGCTTATACTGCAGATTAATCTACACGCCTTCCAGGAGTGAATCAGTAAAACATAAGCCATCTAATCACCTGGCAGACATTGCAAATCCCTGTCGACTGTACGAGTCACTAGTAAAGTGATCTCTCTCTCATGTGTAGTTCAGGAAATGTATTACAGACACCTCAAACTTCTGTCACATATGAATGAAAAAATAACAATAGTTTCTACATACGCGATAGCGAATACACCCGTTTATGGGTTGATCATGGCAGGAGAAAACAGAAGAATTGCTGAAGACTTTCGGGGTCGAATAGCTTCGTGCCAGGAACGAGTGGTCACATTTTGTCTGTAGCTGCTAACGAGCATTTTTGATCGTTATTGCATGGTTAAATTTTGGA
This sequence comes from Paragonimus heterotremus, assembly GCA_013368495.1. Lineage (NCBI taxonomy): Eukaryota > Metazoa > Platyhelminthes > Trematoda > Plagiorchiida > Troglotrematidae > Paragonimus > Paragonimus heterotremus. The sequence goes on from LUCH01000400.1 coordinate 188,912, forward strand.
ACTTTAGCATCCTCACGACCATGAACCACGGTGAATGTTCAATGTCAAACACGAAATGACTTACGCACTTTAGTAAATGTGACCAAGAGAAGGGGATAAGTTGAACAATTTATTCCCCGATGACTCCCACTATGAGCAGGGACGATAGTACATGAATAAATACAATTGATAGCTTACGAAGTTTTGATATTGTGTGAAAAGGTCTTGTGAAACGTACTCCGGAGGAAATTTTGTGAATCCATTGCTTCCGTTTTTGAGTTTATAACATTCTCCAATGGCTTTAGTGCAGTGCGCGGCGCATCGCGACATTGACCAAGAAGCGAATTTGAGGAGCGATCCACACTTTTTACAGAAGAGCTGAAAGACAGACTGATTGATGAGGTGGAGGTTTGCTGCCGGCGCAATTGGAGCGATTCGGTTTGGTCAGTGAAACGGGGAATAGGAGCGCCATTGAGTTGGTTCTCGGCTGAGTCTGCAGGTCCAGACAGCTGATTCGATGGTTGATATACTGAACCCGCAGAAAGGTTAGGACTGAAGAATGGTGAGATATCGCGCGAGTTCGGTGACAATGATTCAGAGACCTGACGACTCACAAACTCTCGGACATTGGGAGTTATAACGGAGTCGTACATGATAGTAGACAACGGGCTCGGAACCGATACAGCAGAAAATTGTCCAGTTTCGTGATAAAACAGAGAAGATCCTATCAAAAGATCAAACACCAAAGGTTCACATTAATGTGCAACGGAGATCATGGAGCCAAATAGCTAACCTATAAGGACGATACCATTTTGTTAGGAAATCTACGGGCATCAATGCGGTTTTGTACGAAGTTCAAAATACCTACTCAAGATTAATACATACCTGCTTTTTCCCTGCGAAAGATTTATTTAATGTGTTCTATGCAGGTTGAATAACTCATTCGAAACAAAGCAAAGCTCAAATGTAGAAAACCAGGAAAGCATTTAACGATTTAAGGCGCCACTGACGGTGATGTTAGTACTTTCTGAGAAGACGAATGGATAATATCGCCGTGAGTACAACTCTTCTATACTGTTATATGAAGTAGTCATTTCTGAGTTGTGGACACACACTAGCTATCATCGTTGATAAGTATCCCTTATGAAAAATTCTAAGCGTTAGATAGAAGTACAGCCTGATGGGCCGTATTAACGGAACGAACTGACCGCTTCATGACGATCAATCTCACCGATTAGAGTATATGTTAACTGTCATCTGAGTGACTCCTGAAAAGCGCGATGTTCATTCACGTTTATTTTGGCCTGAAAGTCTTACAAAAAGCGGCTAATGACTTGAAAGCAAAACACTCACTGCTAGACTAGATGCAGTTGGAACTGACGGTGTGGAGTTCACAGTGACAAGCACTGTTAGTTCGAAAATCGTGTTATGATTTGTGACGCTTCTGTTCTAAAGGCCTTTCATCAAAACCGTATGCCTATTTTAGGCTCACGATGCCCTTAACCTATTCGTATAATTTATCCTGTATAAAGCCAAAGGGGTACAGCACCCACTCCAACCAGAACTTTCTCATTACCGTCGTAGACTAGATTATCACGTACGCAACTTAGTTGTATGGGGTTTTAATTCTAAATGTTACATTTGTCACATAAAACATAAAGCAATACGATAAACGTTAAAGAAACAAAATGCTAGAAAAGGAAAAAACATGGGACAGAGTTGGAATCGACAAATTGGTGATTAAAGCGATTGAGAACTCCTAATCATAAGACCGCGGATTGAAGCTAACGGGACAGTCATTGTTCTTCCTGATCGGCCAACCTGAGCATTACTCACAAGCGAATGTGTTTGAATGTGACAATTCGATTGTACGTGAAGTTAGACTGATAGGGAAACGGTATAATGGGGCTGCTTGATGAAGACTCCGATCGGAGTTCTAGTCCCAGTCATGGTAATGGTGTACAACACTGGTGAGCTCTAGAAAAGAACGGAGCAGGAGCTCGGTGATTCGTTTCGAAAGCGGTCACAGCTGAAAAGTTCGCAAGAATGTGAAAGTTGCAAACAAACAAATGATGTTCAACTAATAAACTGCGGTCCTTATATACAAACAGTAGATTTACGTTGAAAACAAACAGCAATGAGCAGTCGGGTTCGCTGGACATCAGTCTAACTGGAAAAACAACTCGCTGTCCAGAAGTATATATCACAAAAACATCTGACACTGTCAATACCTTTGTTTTGAGAGCTTTGTGCTCACAAAAGTGGATCAGTGTGCACATTATTCAAATATGTGTATTGGATTGTCTCATAGAACAGAACCGAACAAGATGATCAACTCTTACGTATGGCGAGAGTGAATACAGACTACCCTATATAATGCACTTGAAGAAAATGTTAAGCGTTATTTTAAAGCTGCCAGATAAAAATGCGTATCTCTGTATGTTTTACAGAGGAGACAATATTTCAGAAAATTCGGAAAAGTCTAACAAAATCATAGAGGGAATACTGTGACAAATTTTAGAGTTTTTCAACAGATCACTGCAACAAAGTTGATTGCGAATCACCAAAATTAGTGATGGGTTGTTTGAAGATGAGAGATACAATTACACCACCGAAATGAGATCAAATGCATAAGCTAGTTGGTGTGACCAAAGAGAACAACCCATTTTGTTCTTCTCGTTTAGTGTTAATAAGCTTTTGAGATATATCATCGTAATGATCTGATAAATTACAGAAGCAGACTGACGTCGATCGGCAGGCGTGCTTATCACGTATGTATTAAAGAAACGAGGTTCATACCGACGTCACCTTGAAGATACCTCAAACCCAACGAAACTTACGACCATATCGACATCGCTGGAGGCAGCTAAATCAAGTGTATGTCAGGGGAACAGGAAATATAAATATAAGAAAACGTCCGTAAATGAGTTGATACGGACGGAGTTTCTAAATGTTGCAGATGGCCAATATATTTCTCTTCGATAACTTGGTTATGCTTGCCGTTCGTTTTAATGACTGTCAACAACATAGCTGCCTGGAATCAATAGGTTTTTGCATTCTGGCTGGTTTACTGTTAAACAAGCCATATTTATCTGTTGTTAACAAGGTACATTCATTGTGACATCGTACTATGAGCTATAAATCAGGTTTTCTGTTCCCATTCTGTGCAGTAGAACGGATTAAGACAACTGGCGACGGTTAGTCGAAGTTAATCATCATGTCTCTATTGATTTTAAAAAATCCAGAAGCTTATAAGGAAGCAGGCTGAAAAAGTAAAACCATATAGTTAAAGTTGATTGAAATCAAAGCGCCTAACATGACAGTTCACCAGAGCCTGGTAATTACAACTGCAATTTCTGGAGTAAAGTTATTATCGGACGACAACAAACGTTCTAACTTCCATTCACACAATAAGAGTCTTCAGTAAAAACGTGGTGAATTTGGGTACGGATGTCCAAGTATAGCTACGTCTGAACAGGCGTGCCCAGTATTAACTATATTCAGACGAATAACTCTATGCAAATGCTCCTTCTCAGGCACTTTACAGTGTTTAACTCATATTATCAATGAACGTACGTCACTTTTCAACGTTCGACTACTCAAGTGATCAAATCTGGCCAGTGATCAGTCCGAAAGGTTGGCTTTGTGTGTGGACCTAAATAGGCATCGGATGTGGATATTTGTACACGTATTTTATCAGTCAGAAGAAAACCCAGACACGACAGTGCAGAACGTTGGCAACAAATAACTTTGAAGATCCACATCAGACTGACAGAAAACAAGCGCAACGTCGAAACGGATGTCGATAGGAAGTATGCAAACAACGAAATTCTAACTAAAGCTTCCCAGTATGTGTTGGCCTTATGGAGAGTGGTGCCTTACACGAGTTTGTCCATTCCGATTTGTTAAAACTGTGGGGAATTTGGACATAAAGAGGTCCTCCGCAGAAAAGCATTTGCATTCGGTAACCCAAAGTAAAACCGAATTATCGTGTTATTTTCTTGGAAGTCGATGGTGACATTTCAAGGCATGAGAAGCATTTCCAGCCTCTTACTGAACAGTACGAAAATGCACCCGAAAATAGGCACAGCTTCAGAATCATTTGCTCAAGTCAGAATATGCACACACACATTACTTAGACTTCAAAGGCTCAAATTCTATCTTGGAGACAAGTGAACTATGAGCTTCAACTTGAGAACTTACGCCATTGGTACTTTTTACAATGTAAAGAAGTTAAAGCTGACTTTATTAAATAGAATCAGGATGAACAAACTAGGGTTATTCGATATGTCACCAAAATTATCTTGCAGTCAAGTCTATCCAGTTATCAGAAGCACAACTTTCTGACAAAATGCAGGATCAATGGTAGACAAAGAGGTAAATGCAATAATGGCGTCAAAGTTGCCAGGACAGTATCGCAACCTACGTAAAAACAGCCTAGATCGACGTACACAGAAAAAGGCTACCTTGCATCTCTGGTCAGACACGGAGTCAATTTTTCGGCTCAAAAAACCTGCTCTGTATGCGGTGATCGAAATGAGAATGAATTGAGTCGACCGGAACGAATAGGAATAACCAATCCAACATACCACCCGACCTGGGGTACTCCAGTGGTAATAATCAAAAAGACAAACGAACCATTTTGATTGTACGGTGACTTCTCGACTAGTTTTAGGTTCAACCTCATCCGTTGGCTGAACCCAATCGCCCACAGGTAAAGCTAGACGACGGTTAAGACTTCTCTAAGATTGATTTTCCAAAGGTATATCTGCCAGGGGGACTCGATACATGTTGTATACAGTTTGGAACTATCACATATTGCGTGCTATATCAGCGCAGTTGCGTCATTCGGTAAATTAGTGGGCACGGTACCATTTGGGTTAACCTATTTATAAGACACACTGAAGAGTACGGTTCCAGCGTTAATTATGATAAATGTACTTTGAGCAGGTAAGGGTCTCAACATGTCGGTTATATTGTGGACCAGAAGACCAAGACCAGATAGAGGTTAATGCAGAAAGACCGCTGTTTACGGAGAAAACCACCTACCAATCATTCTCGGGTTTGATGAACTGGTGCCAGATGTAAGATCCGCGTACCACTGCATCACTTATTCGTCAAAGATATGTGATAATTGTAGATAGAAACTTGTCATTCTCTGCACGTCAGCGTACGCATCAAGCAAATTCTGATCTCGGACTTGATACTAGCCGACTGTGACCCTAACTCAAACATAATCGTTGCAGCACATATATCAAAATACGACACAAGGGTAGTAAGTTCATACAAACTTTGATGCCTCACAAAAAGTTTACTATGTTGCACACCCACTCAATTCAACTGATAGGAATTACGGCCAAACAGAAACGAAAGGTCTTATCTGTACCATAAAATGTGATACAGATAGAGGTTTGCGTCAAAAAAGATCACAAATGCTTTCTAATCATTTTCGGTTGGGAAACAGTATTCTAATCCACAGCCAATCGATTGCAGCGACTGATTACGATTTGATCAGGAAACAATTTTGAAATTCAATTTAAGGAAACATCGAGTTTTGGGTACACCTTTGCGGTATTTCGTCTCACAACAGAACGGACAGCTGCAAAGCTGTACAGACAGTGAGTGATTTTAACAATATCAGTAGACGATGATAGCTATAGAATTTTAAGATTTGGTCCATAATTTCCAGGTAACTATCAAAATAGTGGCAGGGGCAACATTAAAACGACATTCCATCACAGTACCTCCCAAACAATTGGAATATGAGTTCACTAATGAAAGTTTGAAACAGATTTCCCACCGTAAGGATTCGCCTACCATGCTTAACGAATGCTCGATGCTGGTAGATGATACGTTGATACTAGCAACTTTATAACAAAGCATAATAAGTCAGTTACACTCGGACCGTCCAGGCATTAGTTGTACAAGGTTTATGATACGTAGTTGTGTTTACTGACCATGAGTCGATGGTCAAATCGAACAGCTCGTAAGAGTCTGTTAAATTGGTGAAATTGTAACGAAAATGCCCGTCAAATCGGAAGTATACTCATGGCCTAAGGTTGCAAACCATGGTCTTGGATTCAGTTTGATTTTGTATGTTTGTCAAATGGACTGTTGAATTTATTGACAATCAACGCATTTCCAAATGGAGTGGAGAATTCCCATCAGCAAATGACCGCAGCATCGACAAACCTTTCTCATCTCCGAGATTTATTCTTCCAAGTTAGTGCACCAGAGGGATATACTGAACATGTGATCGTCACATCGTCCGGTTTAGCTCAACAGGTCATCGAGAGGGGCAAGCTGTCACATTGCGTCAGAGTCCGATCTCGTTGTTACGGAGGCAGGTTGCACAGACAGCGACAAATCTCCAAGTATTATCGACACGCCACAGATGAGTTAATTTTACACCTTTTCCAGTTTAAGATATCTCACTTTCAGTTTAAGATGTCCCGGGTAACTAAGCCTAGGCAAGCTAACTTGGTTTACTCTCTGCATCTGGCGGGAGCGTGTCTTCTCACTCTATAAGAGTCAACCAATCTATGTTTTCCAGGCTACCCATGTGCACATTAGCCTTGAGATTCTGTTCAATGTTGAAATCCAACTAACCTACTTGGGACATCCTAAACTGACATCCAGACATCGTAAATGGGGGGGAAAGTATAATAAATAGGAGCCCAATAGACCACACTGCCCTTTAGGAAGCCAGCTTTTGCATGTTCAAGGTCACTACCTCCGAGGTTACTTGTTAAAGCTACAACACCAAACGAATCGCGTGGTTTGCGAGCAACAGTCACTTCGCCTTTGGGCATGTCCAGTCTGGAACATCTTATCTGAATCTGTGGTGACTGTCATTACTGGAAAACTTCAAGAGCAGGTTTGACGCACATATTTAGGAAACTGAGTCGAGCTCTCAGACAGCTTGGCCATCGAAATCATTCCGGTTAAATGAAGGGGAGGTCGATAACACAAGTGATTTTGGTCAGCTGTTGTCTATTGCATGCTGAAGTGTGTTTGCTCGCTAGATTTTCTTATCCACAATTATGCAGTTGCCAACTTTCTCAATTCATTTTGATAGAGCCATTGTACTGTCTATCTAACATGATGCACCGTTCAACACATAATCTGACGTATATAAACACTGTCAGCTTCCTCTAATAGATAACCTTCCTAAGAAACTTGTGAAGTTGAACAGTTAAAAAGTTTGTGAACCTTCGCTTTCACGTTCAAATAAGCATCTCGGTTGGCTCGTTTTGAACAAACGAACCAAACTCGACTTTTGTTTGACGACTAACACATATCTGAAGCGATTAGTAACTTACTGTGTAGACGATTTTGAGAACCGGACATGAGCTCCACTTTAGAAACGGGTGATCTCGAAACATTGGTGGCTTTTGTTGTAGAGGACCGACTGGGAATCGTGTTCGGAGATAGGCGCAAGCCAGTTAACACTGATATGTGATCCAGTGATGATGAAGCACGGTCGTTTGACTTAAGCAAAACGTTTCGAATGGCATCATCACGCATCGTTGGTGTAAGAGACCGGAGGTTGGCGGGAATAAACTGCCACGGACTGGACAGAGACAAGCGTCCTAATTGTTGAAACGAATCAACTAGACTGGTAAAAAAAGAAAAGGCGTATGGATGAAAGAAAGAGAAGAGTGTACGGTAACGAGATACTAAATCTATCGGCAATTTCACAAAACATCACAATAAACAAAACACAACATACGGAAGGCGAATTGTGTAAGCCATCCCACGTGTTTATTTACAACGCTTGTGAGTCTGACCAGAAAGTATTGTGACTAGGGCCGCTGCTCATCTTAATACAGTAGAGGAAAAATGATCAAAAAAAAGACGAAAGTGAAGAAAGAACCAGAGAGAAGCTAAAAACATAGTGGATACAGACATGCTACTGGCTGCGACGCATTGCTATTTAGAATAGCGTTTTCAACTAATCATTTCAGTCAGCATGAGCTCGTCACCCAGACAGAAGACACTCATCCATTTTACTTCATAGAATAACGAATGTCTTCGTATTTCGTGACCAAGCTGTCGCTTGACCATCCTACAGTTTCACCTAGCTGCTGGCAGTAACAGCAAATAGATCCGGGTACGATAAATTCTCAGCTAGCATGCGGAGTACATGACCCACCTATCACAGAGTGACCAATTGATCGCGCAGCTCCAGCGTTTCAAACTACGCGTTGGCGAACGATCGCATTGGTCACATGATCATCTCACTTGATGTGGACTAACTGGCGAGGACAACGACAGTCAAGTCTGCCTAAATTTTCATTGCCAACGGTTCACGTTTCTGAGCCATAAAGGAAAACAGAGCGCACAAGGATCATACATCTTTCCTTTTAAAGACAAATGGAGGTCATTTTGACGCCACAGACGATGCAAGTTGCTGAATACAGCGCAAACCTCTGTTACCCTCGCTGATATCTCATCGGTACTATTATAAGCTGACGAGATAGCGTTGCCCAAGTAGGTGGAACAATTTACAATCTCAGGCAGAGTGCTTACAATAAAGAATGTGGGAGTGGGAAGTCCCCAGTCTTTCAGCAGCACATTGAAAGTGAGAAGCATACCCCATCTAGGCCAGTCCGGTCATTCACCATATTCAGCACGGTTTGCACGCTTTCGACAGATGTTAGACAAAACAAAATCATCCGCATACTCTACGCCGGTTGACTTAGTGCCAGACAGAAACTCAACACTACTCAGTGCATTCTTCAGCCATACCTCCCAGAATGTCATCAATGACGAGAGTGAACAGGAAGGGGGAGATCGGACAAATTTGGAGAACAACACTAGAGGTAATGAACATCAAAGACAGTCGCCTATAGACTCTCACCTTGCACGCACAGTGAATATGCAACGGTTTCAATAGATTCACGTATTGGTTTGGAACTTCTCTACGAAGTAGGCAGTAACCGAATCAAAAACAGCTTTCAGTGCCAAAAATACTACGACCATCGACTGCCTGTAAAGGTGCTAATGCTCCAAGACCCGTCGCGGAATAAACATAGGATCAATGCACTTTCAAAGGGATCGGAATTCTTCATGTATCTGATTTTTACTGGGTTTAGCGAGCCCATGTAAAATAAGGCTAATGAGTAAATTGGACATGACAGAGACTAGATTGATGCTTTAGTGGTTTTCACATCGACTTCGAGTCCCCTCTTTAAATAAGGGAATAACTAGTGACAAACACTAATCTCAAGAGGCCTCTTCGGTTATCCAAACGGCTTGGGTTAGCTTTGTCAGTCCTGACAACAACCTCTCTTTATCCGCACTGAAAAGAAGGAGAGAGATCTGGTTGAGAAGCCCAGTTATGCTTCAATGGCGTAAGCTACAGAGCTGCTTCTGGGGGAGGATCGTTCCGAGAGAAAAAAAATCAGTCGGTTCACTTCTGTGGAGCTTATTCGGAGCACCCCAAGTTGGGTAATTCGGTATTGCGCATGAGACCGACAAAAAAAAACAGATCACATAATGAAACGTTATGAATAGTGACGAATGGCTATTGCTATGCAGAGCTGTACGGATGAGGTGTCGAGCGTTCACGCTGGCGAACTCCAACTCCTTGCGTGTCTTCTGGCCACAAGGACTATGTGATCAAACGTCAACTTAACAACGCAAAAAAACAGACATACGTGATCACCGGTTCTGAGCCTTTAGAATTTACCATTGGTTAGGTTGAAGTTCTGTATCAGTTTAACAAACGATCAACGTGTTGGCTATTGATAGTATCAAAAGTATAAGTTAATAGTGTAAGACAGCTAAGGACGGCAATTAGGATCTCAGTCCAAATCGGACAGACCTGTTCCGCTCACCTCAACAGCAGCAATGCTTCCTTCATGGTTTATTTCGTGACTGCTGATGGATTCCCATCCAAACAGTACCAATGTTGAGGTCATTAAACTGAAGTCAATAAAAACAGTTCGTGACCGACCAAGTGCTTCTATAAATGGGTGATATGTGCATACGCGCCCGGGACAACTTAACAATAACATCATCGCTGACCAACTGGACGATCTAAGGTGGTATACTTCGACAGCCTGAAAACATACAGTCTTTATTGTGACCTATACACCAACACAGTGACGAATAGTATACGATGTGCATACAGATGACCTTAAGTTAACGGGAGAACGTTGAGTGGGATATCAGAATTAACAATAACGTAACAGGAGTCGACACCGAGGCTTCATGATTACATGGTCATGCAACAAAATACACGCGTAAAACAAAAAAATGGATAATTACAGTTAAACGAAATTTGTAACAGTGGAGAAAAAGACGAGAGGGAATACCTAGTGCGCAAAATCCTTAAGAGTCTGTGTCTAAAGTATCAAGATTACGGTACCTATGCCAGGCAATCACAGCTCAACTTTCAAGTATCATGCGAGGATGCAGAAAAATGTGTAGGACAGGGATGCGAGATTCACTGTCTCGTTTTGATAATTCTTGGTAGGTTACAAATAGCCCATCAAGAAAATGGTAACATTTATGTCAATGAGTCTGTCTTCAGCAGAAAGGCAAGTGGAACATGGCTTATAATGCCCCATTTTTTAGTCGCCCCTCTAATTTCTCTTTCGTCAGGTCGTTGACTGAACGCCTAGCTTCTTACAAAGGTGGGTTTGGAAAAGAATATATGACGTGGTAAACGACGAGCTGATAGAACTAATACATGGCCTAATTAATTGTTGGATGACTGGACGAGATGAAGAACACTAAAGAGACCGGGTCAGTGTAAACTATAACCTCACACTAACCGAGTAATGTGCGATGACAGTATTAACTATACGTTGTAGCTCATTAGTCGAGATACTGATAAAAATGGATTACAAGTGAACATTCCGAGATCCTGGCGTTATGCGCAGTCAAAGAACAAGTAACAACAAAACTAGGAAACGGTTTGATGATCTGTGGTAGCTCATTCACAAAGAAAGCTGAAAGAACCAGACTCACCCGGATGGTTGTCGAGAGGCGATTGAAGACTGCATCTCTTTGACCAAATCATCTAGCTTATCGGAAGAAGGATGAGAATCATGAATGGAGCTGTGCAGCGTAGAAAATTGAAACAACGGTGCACTGGCACGTTGCAACACACGGAGTCCCCAACTGACGACAGAATCGTTGAACACGTGCGGATCCGACTGTTCTAAAAACTCTGCAGTTGGCGGCGAGTCGGTAGTGGTAATTGGAGCAGCAGTATCAACATCAGAGCACGAGGGGAGATCCAACAAACGAGAAGCCGTCGCAAACAACGAATCAAAACAGTTAAATAGCCTAGGGGATCACGCAGAAAGCATGGAACAAGAAAACACTTATTTAGACAAATAACCATAACACTGTTGGTGCAATACAAAATCTAAAGGGCGCAGAGGTAGGTTGAGTAGCTAAAGCACTGAAAAGAAGCGGGCCGAAAATAAATGAATGTCCATACCTGTGCAAATTGACTTCTTCACCTTCCCGAATCGAGTCACACTATTGAAAGAAAAGAAGGCGGAAAAAACTGTAGGGTCACAAACAGGTTAGGGTGTGACGCACTCGAACGTACTGAGAAAAAGTCGACAGAATAGAGGCGTATTCAGTGAATTTGCACAAACTGCCTTAGCCAAATACTTACAGATATTCTGTCAAGTAGGAACCCACGAGGCGCCTTCAGAACACGTGACAATCAGCAATCGTGTTCAATAAGGCTAATTTTATCTCACTCACCTTGGTCTTGATATCATGCGAATTTCAGAAGAAATTTAAAGTTACAATATCAAAAGTGATGCCGAACTAACAGATGAAAGGTTTCGCGGTATAAATTATGCTAACGTCACTTTGGGCAACTTGCAGGCTATTTTATCAAGGTTAATCGTGTTAAGTTATTATTATAGCATGCGCCTTGTGCCTCACTAAAATCGACAATATTGCATCTTTTAGTAGAGCAGTCAAAAACGTAAATACGCACGGTTTATGGCCTGGCAAATTTCTCTGCATATTATCAAGTGCGTACTACAGAACAGGAGTTTATAAAGCGGAAAATAGAGGTCAATTGTGAATGATACACATGCAGAGCTACCATGGGTTATAAAAAGTAGCCTTAGGTTGGATATAAGAGAGGAGAGTTAATGGGAATTCGGTTCACGCAAACCTTGTAGTCAAATATCAAGTAGTTGGTAATAAACCACGTACATCTAACAAACCAGCAATTGTGTTGCAAGTGAGAGTAGGATGGTGTTTGTTTCCTCGTAGCTTTTTCTGTCAGGCTTCACTAACCGTTTCAACTTTACATATTAATTAATTAACCGACACAATAAATAAACTACTGATATAGACCAGCCATAATCTATCTTAACAATCCGAGCCAAGGACTATGCGAGTGAACAGATTTCAGTACGGAAGGTGAACATGATCTACAACGAAACCTGTTTTCAATTCGCCAACCCAATTCACCAAATGCCTACCCTGTACCTTGTGCGGGTCAGCTGTGGCATTGACAAGGAATGTCCAGGGAGGCAGACGGTAATCTAAAATCCTTGGTAATTAACCAAGACAAACGTGATTATGCACCCTTGAACACTGCACAAACGAACTTGCTGGGACTTCGCTACATAATATCAGTTCCCTAAACCGCCCCAGTACCTATTCGTTAGAGCTAGCTGATGGGAGCGATTGAACTAAAATCTAGGCGAAACTCGTTGAACTTTCCAAGGAGTCTTGCAGCTAAACTCAACGTGACTATCAAAACATCACCAACAGTTGACACTTCTGTATACCTAAGGAACTATGTTAACGTTGACGCAAGTATGAATCAACGGGAACAACGTCCGCATTTCTAAGATTTCGGTGACTGAGAATGGGTGCGTTCAGACTTTGTGCAATAAGGAAAGAATGAGGAAATAGTCATCCGTCACACACGACTGAACAGATCACTGCCATCATTAGCAGATACAAGTCAATAGATTGTCTGATTATGACCATAGATAAACACTCCGCATCGCTGTCACAAGTATGACTCAAGTCACGGAAAGCTATCGATCACAAGTAAACAAAAAAGATAAAGAAATAAGTGCATCATCTGTACCGGAAAGTAAGCTGCTAAAGCTTCCGTTATGACGATTTGATAGACACCAACTCAAACTTTTCCTCGAATCCCAGAGGACGGCATCACAACAAAATGCATACATACATAAATGGTCATGAATCTCATCACGTGATATTGTGGCTCGGGTTGCAATTCACCAGAACAATGATGAGGGACATTTTGAAAGGAAAAATTTTTATCAAAAAAGGGAGGAAAAACCAGATAAAGAAAACAATAATGTCGTGGACACAGTCACGCCATTAACCATAGTACATTATGATGTCGGATAGCTTCTTTGAGTAGCGATCTGAGTAGCCGAAGCTGAACCTTACGATCAAACAGTAGTGCCGATCGTAGTGCGTTCTAGAACCGGATAATGCTTGTTCTATTGGCTCCCGATAAACAGTTGCCTGAATAGATCTAGTGTATCAAATAGTCTGTTCAGACAAATTGCAAAAGCGTTATGATTACTGTGTCAGTGTATGCTCCAATAGACGGCAGATCGGATGTTGCCGAGAATTCTTTTTATTATGCTGTGTGGACCTTTGGAAGAAGACCGAATACTTAGACATAATCCTACTAAAAAGCGAGTTGAACGCTCCACAACATACACACATTAGATCCTGGCGAACCACCAATCTGAAGTATATTGCACTTACGTTTCCGCCTGGGACTTGTTCAAACAGTAATCTTGGTATACGCATACTTTTGAGTTGTTGCCCATCTAGAACTGTCGGGCTTGAACCGGGCCAATGGCATAGCACTGTTGATAACTGGGGTTGTGTGGATGAGGAGTGGTCTGCGAGTAGCTGTTCCAAACATTTTCGGTTCGTAATCACCTTGAGAATGAAACAGCAAACAGTAATTGCAGACAGGATCACTCAGTGACCGTAACACAAAGCGACGTTGATCTGAAGCACACGCCATTCAAGCGTCTCGTGTGTGGTCATGAGGCCATTAGACGTAAACAGAGAACGAGGACGAGTACTAACATACTAGTACCAATATTATGCATGCCACTGTATTGTTTACCTCAGTGCAACGTGCACAGCGCACTTATCTTGAAATACCTACGTGCACTTGGCTACTCACAATCAATATGACCCCAAATTAAAACAAATGTGGTACTGAGAGACGGTTCAACTAAATCTGAACCAGAGCCATCTGCGTTATAAGTTTACACCAACAGCAAACAAATGTGTTAGGTTAACCAGCTCAAAAACTAGGTTGAGATTGATGGTTTTATCTGGCATAACGGCTACGGCAAATTTTATAAGGTGGCAAGCAGAAACACAATCTTCAAAGAAAAATATGTTGGTTGAGTGATCATGCCTGTAGTATTCTGATCCAATTGCATAAGCGAGTTGAAAAAACGCGTGTCTCTGTATAGTGAGCTGCCAGTATCACGGCATGATCAAGAACAGGTGCACATAAATACTTGGACACAATGCCCGAAGAAATGCATACATCCATTTACATAGGAGAAACTAGTGTCGTGCAGTGTATAGCATCTCTAACGAATCCTGTGGTGCAAATAGAAAAGAACGACTCGCGCGGAAACTGACGTTAGTCCGTACCGCCAGGGAGACCGGAAACGCGTACACGTACTAGGGCACGTTTCAATAGAGGAACTGGCGCTACTGACAGTGACAGCATAGACGTGTTAGCCGTGCAAAATAGCACTGACTTTCATTGCGCATACTTTCTCATATCTTATAACGGGTTTTTGGCAGTAAACAGATTCACAGGCCAAACGTCTTCTGTGGTCACAACACTAGTTGTCAGAATCCTGCATTCATTCACATGAACGTCTGATATGGCTTGTATAACACAACAGAAAAAGCCCAACTTGTAACGGACAGAAGTACTCAGTGGTATAGTCAACGCGAATGCGGTAAACGTCGTCCTTCGTGACACACCAGTAAGACAGTACAACTACAAAATAACAATAGGAGGATGTATAACTTACCCGAGAAATCATACGCTCCTGATAAGTTTGGAAGGTGTCAGTGGGTCCATTGATGTAGGTCAGTGTATCGACCTTGTCCCTGAATGAAACAAACAAAAGCAAGTAAAGTAAATAAGACCAATGTAGACGGAAGTGAACAATTGAATAAATCCGATTTGGTTAGTGAATTAACGGGTATGTAAGGCACTACGACGATAGTGGCTTTGGGAGAATCTTGCGTATCATCAGCGCTCGGAGTCACTCGTTATAGGGTTGGATTGGTTCCCTTGAGCTATGTATCTCAAAATCTGTCTACATATGTGTCAAAAAGGAACACGGGACCGGTCGTGAAATGCAACATGATAAAACTACCACTCGGTTTGAACTTGTATGGTTGTTGACAATCTAAGTCATCTGTCGAAAGCGATTTTGTCTTATTGGATAAACAAATATAAGTCAACCAACCATCTTCTTTGTTTATCGTAAATGTATGAAAGTCAGTAACGAAGATACTATAAGTTCAAATCACACACCACATTTATAGCACCCTGTCTAGACAATATAGAGACTTGAGCCGCCGTTCACTGTAACACTGATGTACACGAATCCGGGAAACAAAACAGAAAAAACTGAACAAAATGAGGTTAAACAGAACTACAAATATTGTGGCTACAGACACACGATCGACTACAGCACGTTGCCATGTAAGATAGCGTTCCTAACCAGCCAATTAAGTGATCACGCGGTCTACAACCGAGCAGACGATACCTACATATAGTACACAACGGAACAAACACGAACTTCATAGCTCGCAACTAACCCGCGTCTTTGCCCAACGGTTGGTGGTCTCTGCAAATAATGCATGCGACGAACGTGGTCCAACGATCGCGAGCTAGGGACTTGTATTAAATGACCAGCAGATCGCCTAGTTACAGGTCTGATCACTAAATAGTGATCAACCGTGTTGGAATGACACGATCAGAATACCAAATACTATTAGAAATGCGTAGAATTTATATAAATATATGCAGCAGTCACACTTTCACCCTTCATCTAACCACCACTTACGAAGCCTGCTTTTCTCATTAGATGTTTGAAGGGTACAAAGAGAATGGAACCAATCCAAATCCGGCTGGGATGACTTGTCAATGCTGACAGACAAACCCGAATAATCTGCCGGCAAAGGCCAGACAAGCAGCAAACAGGTACCGCAAAAAAGTATTTACATCAACACATGTGGGCAATCAAGGACATCAGTTCAACTTGATGAATGACAAAGTACATAGACGGTACGGCGAAAATCAGACAGGTAAGCAAATATACCAAAGCTTAGCACTCAAAACACAATCCAATCAACAAGGTTGTAGGTCTGGATTCAGTCCACGAAACGACAGAAAACCAGTTTAACGAGTCAATGAATCGGTCGAAACGCCGTGGCATTCCAGGCACAATTCACGATCAGAAACCCTATTGATTGACATTCACGAGCCAGCTGTGGCTTCCATTGCAAACTATTAACACAATAACCCCCCGAACAACCGATTCACCCTACATTACCAGTGATAACAGGCAGAATACCGGAACGGTTGCAGACTGAGCAACCGGCTAAGAAAACAAAAGATTACCCAAATTTCAAGTTGCGATTCTTCTCCATCACTTCGAAACTAGTTTAAAATATGTAATAGCAATTTCCTAGCTACTACATGACACGTCACAAGTAAGCTCAATAGTGTCAGGATACTCAGACCCAGATAAATAGATCCGAACCCGTAACCCCGTGATTAGCAGTCAGAAGTGGTTACTGTTGAGCAACATCTAACTCAAAAACTAAGTGAGCGTCAATTCAGTGAAGGAGGTAATCGCCGAGGACGGCCATTCACAGCCTGGGCGGAGTTCTTCGTTAATATACCAGTGCCGCACAGTGTAATGTACTTAATTATTGCCAAGCAGTTCCTACAATACCAGTTCAAACGCGTTTTACATCTACAAGGATACATTCAACACGTGCTATAATATCGTCTCTTCGGAGGACATTCATGTCATCTGGTTTCGCGATCCTACACGTGAGTATCTTTTGTGAGCATTTCGGTTCCACAACACTAAGCTCAAATGTCATTGAGGATGAAAGCGAATATGAATATAGCGGCATGTCAAACAAATGTGTGAAGATGCCGTACAAGGGGCGTAAGTCCACATCGGCCCCTCGGATACCAATTAAGCTGGCCAAATTTAATATTAAAACACTCAAACAGGACAGCGGACGGCACGCATATTGCGGACCTGGTCACCCACACATACTGTCCAACGAAGACACGCAAAATAGCACTCTGGCGAGGTATTATCCTCTGACCTTCGTGTGTCGATTCAGGATGTGGATATACTTTACGATTATCTGACGATTCCGTGCCCAAGCAACTGATCAAACCGTCTTGGAATTGTTCTCAGGCATATGCTTCAACAAGACCCAGTGTACAATACAGAGAAAACATAAAGCTTGCGAGAGGAACACATTTCATACATTCTTTTTAATCACAGACACGTGATAGTGCCTGGCTGAATCCTATAAATAACAAGCGTTGCGCTGCCAAAGTAGGCGATTCAGGTAGCGCAGTGGACGAAACTCGCAACAAAGGTTACCAGTCCACACCCCTGATGACGGTAGAAGCACAACCAAATATGGACTTTATCATCAGCTCCCAAACAACTCATATAATATGTATCGCGCAAATATAGTAACAGTTGCCTCAGATTTCCGTACAAAGTGACAGATTGTGTGCTGAAAATTGCGACTATGATGGTCGGTACTCTTACAGGAGTCGCCGATTAGTCGGTGGTGAACGTGCGTCTCAACTACGAACTGATACCGATCTGTTTTCGCAAGTATTTATCTCCGGTGCCTCAGATATCAATACGCCACCCATCGACCCTCATGGCATGATCGGCCTTGGGCTCAGAGTGACCACGTAACAGTCAGCTAGTGTTGGCAACCCTGACTCAAGTGCTATTAGTCGCATCAAAGAACAAATGTAGACTTGCATCACAAACCCGGATACCAAGTTCAAAAAAGGGCGCTTCCTTTAGAAACAAAAAGGTGCGGCTAAATAGGCACGGCCTCTGGCGCTAACCCCTCACTAGAAAGTGCCGAAATTTGAACGAGCAACCCCCACCCTAAACTGGAGAAGCAAGTGAGCATTAGACACATATTCGCGTAGCAAAGCACAAATGTGTTCCTGTTTCTTGTGGTATGGTGATGGGCGACTAAGTCGGAGACTCGAACATTGATATTCAGTGAAACATCTCAACGCGGTTGTGAGATGTCGTCAATGCCCGCAGCGGGTTGACAACGGACAACAAGAGAAATCGATCGTGTCGTCACTGAGTGGAATCGGCATAACCAGCGAGAAATAACAGGCCAGAAAAACCCGGAAGTGTTAGCCAAGCGCATAGAACCAGACTGAAGTACATGGGGCATTTAAGTGAAAACCCCATTGAGCTGTGGAGTGGAAGTCCGGTTCATAAACATGAGCGCATGAACGTGTCAAGACGTGAGAGTTAAACAATGACTGAATCATTGAAAGACCATTAATTAGTCTCACAGCTTCAAGTAATATCTATGGGTATTACTGGTCAGATTGACGCTGAAAGTAAGACACAACTTAGCGAATATCAAAAACACAAGACAAATACACACAGACAATGTAGATTTGGAGGAAAAACAGCAATCTTACAGATGTGACGCTTCTGAACGTTTCTGAGAAGTAAGTCAGATGATGGTATCGATCCTAATTTAACAAGCTGCATCTCCCGGTGTTGTGCAAATGAATACTCAGGTGTTTTATGGTCCGTGACCACGTCATTTGCCGATTGTCGTATAATTTCCCCGAAAAATCAGTGGTCATACCGGACAGCGCATAATATCGCAGATGATGCACCGGAGTGCGGAGTACACAGAGCAAATGTATTTTTACTGCTTCGATTATGGAATCCCAAACTTGATACTTCGTAAATACAAGCCGATGGATGATGTTGGTGTTCCCATAAACGGTCCATTTGATACGAGTTATTCAGGAACAACGTCCGTAGAAAACCACGATTTTATATGCAACTCCGAGCAGACGGATCATGTCACAGAACAATATCGTAAGATCAGTAACACACAAGTTTGATAAAACCTCTTCTCCGTCAACAACCAGACAGTCTTACGACACCATACATGACAGAGATTAGCGAACGCACAGCATACATTCGTCATTTTAACTGACATTTCGTTAGGTAGAAGAAGTGAGAAACACCTTCAAGAGGACCGAGGCCAGTGGGACACAATAATTAAGACGTGCCCACTTTACGAGACTGGCTAAAAGTTCACTCACCTAAGGTGAACAGGGTGAACTGTTGTTGTCCCGTTTGGATGGTTCGCAGCATGAAAGAGTGCCAGTCTGAACCTCATTCAGACTATCAATACGGTCTGTTTACTCGGTCAACACTACCGATCAGAAAAACAAAGACCCATCGCCAAGAATTTGTTCTCCTATTTGTGTCAGTTGTGAAGTGATTGCACGTGGTTGGTAAATTGATGACAACAGCACACTGTCAAGGAAGCAGTCTGAAGGCTAATTTTTGCATTCCTAAGTAACCTCGAAGGCGACTATTATATAAAATCTTTTGTATCCAAGCACCATTGGACCGAGTACAGACGTTGTTTTCTGTAGGTGAGGAAGAAAGGAACCATAGCTGTATTTGGGTCCTTTCAGAGACATTATTAGTTGTGTTTAGGGATAGACCATCTTATAGCCTCGTACTTAACCGGATATCTGTAAAGTATGGTTGTTTAGAGCGGAAGATGCAAACCATCCCTATGAATTTATTAACAAGGTCTGTGTTCAAATGTATATACTGGGTGGCACAGACTAATAAACAACGATGAGGTAGGAAGATTAACATCTGGTAACGAGGGGCTGATGAATTCATTTTCAACCATTTCAAATAGAACACCGTCCAAACATGATCGTAGTCTTCGTATTCAGATAAGTCTCACGGTTAATTTACCTCAAAAAGAAGCAATAGACTCGGGTCTAACGCTTGTTAAAGCTCGTCGATGATACATATTCTTGTGCAGGCCGGAATTTGCATTTCCACCCCCATGTTTGTGAAACCACAACGCCGGTAACTTCACAAAAGGCATGATCAGATAGTGTGACGTTACTGGTATTGTGGTTTGCGACCAAGTAAACATGATGTACGATTTCAAATAATCCAGACTACTGAACTTCCATCAATAACCTCCAGCCATTAAGGAAGCACAGAAGTTGAATTTCGGACTGTGTAATGAAGATGCCGACGAGTCATCTGCTATGCGAAGCATATTTTGGAATGTTGTAGTAAAATACGTGAGGGTGTGAGACTGACAAATGGATTTGCAGAAAAATGAAAACAGTTGGTAACAGACCAATCGTTACAAGCGACGGTCGCCTCTTGGGCTAGAGACATTCTGGAAAGAAGGCGGATAATCGGGTTCACAAGCGAGTTACTGTTGCCTGAGAAGTAGTGGAAATTGATGAAACAGGACAGTGAAGTCCACGAGAAAGCCGTCTTGTAGATCTTTTCTCAGTCTCATCTGAAACTCGAATGATTATTTAAAACATGTAAATAGTGTGATTTTGAATGTTTGGATTAAGGCATAGTCTTCAGTAATAAGGTACTATTACTCCCACTGTTTGCATCTCGAGACTAAGACCTTATCTCCGTGTTGTATAACAAATGCGGCGTTGTCTATCCAAAATCCCAAAAGCTGATGGTAAAACACTGACAATACACTACCGAACAGGTAAGGTGGAATGTTGTCACTAGGAATGTAATTTCAAAACTTAGACAAAAATAGAGTAAGCACATAAATGAGAGACCAAGAACCAAAGCGATCCGTTAAAAAACACAAAAAAGCCGCTGAACAAATAAACGTGACGATAAACTAACTTACAATAAACCATGCTCGGCTGCAAACTGATTGATCTTCAAGGACGTGTTCTTCATTGTTTCGTTGGCGGCCGCGAGTTGTGCATCCCGTTTTGCAATCAAGCTTTTCAGGTAACTGTGAATTCAAAATAGTTGAAAACCAACAACTTTAAATACAAGTAATTAAAGTGATATGAAACCCAACCGCGCAATAATCTAAAAATTATTGTCAATCTCTCAGTAAGTAATAAGTCCTCATGAAAAATTGAAACTAGGATTGAAACAAAACTTACTGTCAATCGGTAAAGACAGCAGCGTGTACAACAAACGATGGTATGAAAGAAACAACGTTGGCAAATAGACGAAAGCTTTGATGTTATGTGTATGCAATGAACACGTTTCAGTATCCTGAAATAATACATCTGACACCGCGATATTCTGTAAGTCTCTGATTAAAGAACAAAAAACGAAATGCCGTTAGGAGTGACACGGTTGAGCAGATTTACTAATCACAACATTTGTCACCGTTTTAATGAAATGTTGCACTTTTAACCTACTGAGTCTCTACTATGGGATTCAGTGGCCTAACTATGAACTGCATACGATCAGGCTTGCAAAACAGAGACGGGAGTAGTAAAGGTAGTCGGGACTGCACAATTGGATGTAACTTCCATCAAGAGCTACCTGAAACTTTTAGGACGTACACTTCCTAACAGTATATAACACCATAATGGAGCAACGAATTCTATACAAGATGACTACACAGTGACTTTGAGGTGAATATCAATAGATGCCGTGAGCAACATAAAAAAAGAATCTCACCTGCAACAAACTGTGAAGGCCGCATCGTCTTGAAGTTGGGCTTCTATCAAATCGTGCACATTTTTAATTACATTATTCACATCAGATTCTAAAATAAAAATAGTCAGTGTAAGACAGAAAACTATACAACCTAACAAGTTTGATAGCCGTGACTCCAACACAAACGTGGACAATACGCTCAAAAATTCAATACCCACTGCACCACCGGGATATCCCATTACTCTGTAGAAAGTGCATGGTAAAGTGAGCTTCTACAAAGAATATCACAACACAAACAAACGGAACACTTACTGCGCGAATTATTCGAAAACAATTGGAGGCTGCAAACTTGAAGGCAGCTTCGGAAGTTGGACATGCATGTTGTCTGTTGAAAAAATGTCACACTGATTAATTGCTTTTCCTACTTCAATTCCCGATCGAGAAGCGTGCCATCGAAAGATCGTAAAAGAAAGCGTAGCACAGTGATGAAATGTGTTTTGCGAGGTGTTTTGAAAAATGAACTAGCGAAATTTTAAAAGATTGCTATAGAAAGCCTACAGAAACATATCTGGAGTTGACGGAATGCCGGACTCTTCAAAATTAAAACGTAACAACTTTAAGTTGCGGCACACTACGTTCGCATGCACCATCATGATGATGGCTGAAATGAAAGGCAAAAAAAAACATGGTTTTTGAAACTGATTGCCATGTAAGGTATGATGCGTCCTGTGTTAATTATATTCTACACATTCACGTTGTGTATCATACATATCCCAATATCGTTACATTTATACTTACCACGGGATTTTCTGAGTTGTAATATGTCATACTGAACGTGAAGTAAAATCTTCGATCTGAATATTTCGTTTCCACTCGAATAGATAAGTTACTTCACATACAAAAAAGTTATCGACTGTTTTCCACGACCAGAATGATTTGAGATGAACTGTTTTGCTCGACATTTTCGAGCAATGGACTTATTAGCATCGAACTTGTAATGTTAACCTCGTAAATATTCAAGGATTCAATCTGCATGGACGGAAAATTCGCGTTAACTACTTCACTCAATCCGTACACAATTGCATCAAGGGGTACTGTGAAACTGCAACCACTATATTGGAAGCATACGTACTTCCAAAAAATGACATCTCTGCATGACACACCATCTGTAGCCAAAGAGCAGCAAACGCTGAATCAATTTCTACAGAAACTCAATTTCCTCCCTAGAGATTGTAACTGCACGATGTCATTGCAGATCTCAACCGAGATGTGAACCAAGATGCTCTCATCAGCAGAAGACAGTCAAACGGAATTAGTCAGCGGTTTCTAGAACAAAGAAAAAAACCATTTTGACTAAATTTGAGCAGGCAAGCCCTTTGGAAGTAGCTTAAAAACAATCTCTTATTTCCAGTTGTCACTAAAATATCACCATTTGCTTCTACAGATTCCATTCATGCAACGAGATTCAACTCTCCCTTGAAAGATGATGCAACATTTGTGTTGACTTCCAAAACCCCTCACTATTTTTGAGTTCGCAGCAGACACCCACGGTCCAAACGTTCTGCCAAAGACGTATTCAGGACTTGCGGACATAGCTCGTTTGCAGGTGTACAAATCCTCAAAGCAGTCTGCTTTGCCAGCTGCTCTAGCATTACCTGCTACGACCGCTGTCGAAACAGCAGTCTGGTACACGCCATTATTAAAATCAACGTAAACTGAGTGCCCCTACAAGTTTAGTGAACAACGATAGTGCTGATAGCTGAGTTCCGCGATCCGTCATCCTAAGTAACTGGAAAACTTTCCAGGCAAAAAAAACAAAATCACAACCGTAGTCACCACAGTATTTGGTGGCCATAGCTTTCTGTGACGAGTCACTTTTTTCTTCCTCCAACTTAACAAGAGTTTGCTTATCAATTGTAGCACAATTGATTTGTCGGCTTGACAATGTCACATTCCCATTATCTGTTAGCATGTGTCTGTGAACTATTTTCTTCAGATTAACTACGCTGAGTGTGCGTTTATTCTTGTGTACGATGGCAGCCGATTGATAACATTTACAGTACAATTATCACGAGTTAATTAAGGCAGTCTTTTGGCTTTGATAGAGTTGGGCGCAGGAATTCCAGTACAACATTGGTTGTATCGATTTATGAGCCCAGTAGTCGCCCACAACAGCATTTGAGGTCGCTGTTAGGTAGCTAACGAGTACAGAGTTTATCCGTCCGAGAGCAAAACTATTCATATTAACGAATCTCCGCACGGGTTCATTTTCGGGGCCACGATTTTTTCGGGCTATATAAGGTGGAGATGTCAATCGAAGAAAACAAACCTCTTCCGGATTTGTGGAGCGACGATTTCTTAAACCAGGTAGTCGGATTTACTTGAAAATTTGGACCCAAACTGTACACTTATCGCTACCCTACCGAGACGTCAATCAGTTGCAAGTGAACGCTTTATATACACTAGGATCGAGCGAATCCTAGGGAGATAAACAATCCAGCCATTCAAATCTCTTTGGACGATCCAGGTAACGGTTACAACCAACCAGTGTCACAAAATAGCAGCAATCGTAAATTACATCCAGACCATAAATCGGTCCACCCATTTCGATATCTATAAACCCGCAAAAAACTATAAACGCGGGCGAAGACATCCGTCATGTTTCCACTAAATCGCAAAAGTACGTATGGTCAAGTTCACACTTAATATGGGAAAAGTATATTGCCTATTAAGCCTGCGGAAGCATCCATCAGTTGTCCAAAATTCCCTCGGTGTCACCAACAGATCGACTTGTTTCCAGAGAATGACAAACTGCACAATGGAAATGAAAGTCTGACCGAAACATGTTGATACCACCACAATCTTCGGTCAAAACTAAGAACTACTTTTGTAGTTGTCATATATTATTTCTACAGCATATTGCCCTCTACCCTATCATACTGGTCCCTCTATATATTATCCTAATCTACCTCTTCTGTTCGTTACGTTCTAGATCACATGCTTCGTTTTCTGATTGATTAAAGCCTTCCTATCAGGCGTTGTCTTCTCTGCGCTCTCGGTTACTCCTCACAAGTATATTTGTTACAGCAGTGCAGCGAGGAAATACAATTTCACATTTGATGAAAATAAGAGCGTTCACTCGTCAAAAGAAATCAACCCGCTTCGTTATCGAGTCTCAAACGGGAAGCCCGAATATTCCTAAATGATTTCAATCAATGTAACGGCTTTCAGCATCCAACAACTTGAAACTCCGACAACCGATCGTACTATTCACAATGGATTTGGCAGTTCTGAGACAGAATTCACCCTTGTACACAAAACCTAGTTTCCCGTACCCACTGTCGTACATTCGTTCGGCAACCTAAAGAGAGTTGGAAAAGGTTGTAGTTACCACCATTGATCAAGTCGAAAAGGACACTATGGACGTCGCAGCTGCCGCAACTGAGTTAAAACGGCAGACCTGACATTCTTCTCAAGAATGTTAACGCGTGTCGAAAGAAATCACTCATCGATTGAAAGAGAGGCGTGTGCCGTTCTAAAAGCCACAGGGAAATAGACTGCTTGGTGGGCAATCATTCTCAACCGATTATTTATTAACGTTCGGTTATTGTCATATATGACCGTAGTCACAAAGGAAAAATGAAGAACGATAAAGTACAGCGTTGGAGAATCGAATCTTAACCTTTTCATTATGACATCGCTTATCGTCATCGGAAAAACAACGAGAAAGCCTGAAAGCCAATCATGTAGCGACCAAATGCAGATGGCTGGGAGGCTGCACGTTTGAAGGGTGTGACGAGCGTCATCATCGTTTGCTAAACCCCGACTCACCTGTCTCTGCATCACCTACCATTATTAACCATCGTTCAATAGTGTTCCTTCTGATCACCTCAGCTGGAACGCCTGTCAGCTGTCCCCAAATAGCGTTGGCAATCGTAGCAGTTGTGTTGCGACATGCAGGATATATCATACATACCTGTGCATTCTTGGACAGATGCCACTCTTATTTAGGAGTCACTGGTAAAAGGACTGGGCTTAACTGGACAGTCAAAAAGACTCACGCTGAACACTCTCAATCAATGCAGTACCTTCACTGCAATAGAAGGAGAGCTTGATATGAAATTAGTCGATTTGAAGGCTGTCGTGCACCTGACACGGATCTGGCCAGTTAAAAGATTGCCAGCAGTAAATCAGGTCGTTTCTACAAAGAACGAATTACAATCCTGGAGCATACTAATCGAGTCAGACGTACCTGAAGCTCATTGGAGTACACGACAGAGGACTGATAAATGGAATGAACCCTATGTAGTGCGGACGATACTGGGGTAGAAGGTCAGGGGGCTCATGAGTCCACGAAAAAACTCTACATTTGATGTTCGTTCCCTTCAGTTGCACGACATACGCAGTGATATTGAGAGAATATACCATAGGAAATTCCTAGATTTAACCACAGGTAAAGAACGTGGTTTTGATTGGGTTTCCAGTTCATCGAAAGCAATCCATCACGAGGGTGCATGGGAAAGAATCATGAGACCTATAAAAAGGAACCTGATGGCGCAGCTATATGCTATGTTTAACATGTAAAAGCCACAAGGAGTGGCAAACGTTCCACAATGAGAAAAAATTAATATGTAAGGTGAATGAAGAAACAAATGTAGGGGGATAAAGAAAAGGCTACAATGATGCATGGTGAGACTCGCAACACGAGCCTCACTGGCTTACGCTCTTCGCCATATCAGACGGCGTCCCTAATCAACGGTGTTCAGTGTCTTTTGGACCCCAATCAGGAAGCCAGTAACGCCCTACTGAAGCAAACTTCAGAGTGAATGTATTCATACCCCCCGAACCCAAATCATGCGCTGATCATCAGACTGCCGCTTCCAGCCCAGCCCACCACCCGCAAACAAGGCATGGTGTGCCGGGCGGTGAGTTGGCACTCGTAAGATGCGACTAAGCCAACGAAGCCTGTGAGACTAAGTCAGCATGCTCCAAGGTCGACAGAGTCTGCCCGCTCCGAAGGCCTGTCAGCGAACTTCGTTACTCCTGACACAGTGCTCCCACCACACGCCGCTAATGATTCAGAAACCCCGATGCTCGAAAACGGATAATTTATTAACATCTACGTGGATGGACCAGGTTTCGTGACCGTACAGTAGGATTTTCCTCACACTAGCATTGCGCACTCGGCCTTTCACAGAAGAGCTGATATCATGCCAACGCCACAGATAACGTAAGTTGCCAAACGCCATCCGAACATTTGCTGTGTGATTTATGACCTCACCGAACATTCCACCAGCCCTGATATAGCTCCCGAATTGCCCAAACTTCTCGACTACTTCTAACTGCTCAACATCAAGGATGAGAGCAGACACGGAGTCTTGCCAATCTTGCACATTGCACTGAGTGGGTGTAAAGGCCATACCAGACTGACGAACTGTAGCTTGTAATCTACCTAAGATGTACTGGACTCCTTGTTAGCCCTCAGAGATTAGGCCATTGTCGTCTGCATACTTTATGTCGCGGAATCGAGCGCCTGGAGTCAAATCCACAACATCATATTCTCAGTCTGTCATGTCATATTCCAGGATCTTGTCTGCGGTAAAATTGAGTAGTGAGGGGAAGGTTGGAAAATCTTCTCGCATCCTACTCGAGATGCTAAAAGTCAGTGATACGCTATCATAAAACCCAACCCTACCGATGCTTAGCAGATTACCT
This sequence comes from Paragonimus heterotremus, assembly GCA_013368495.1. Taxonomy (NCBI): domain Eukaryota; kingdom Metazoa; phylum Platyhelminthes; class Trematoda; order Plagiorchiida; family Troglotrematidae; genus Paragonimus; species Paragonimus heterotremus. The sequence goes on from LUCH01000400.1 coordinate 216,394, forward strand.
TGCTCATACCTAGCTTCCTGCCGCCAGTTTCACGGATGAATTGAAAAAGCTTCCGAGAGTTCCCCGTGGCAGCGGTTGTTTCATCTCGATAGGGCATCATGTTTATCACCCCTCGCGATCCTCTCGCAGTTGCTTCCGGAGTTCCAGGCGAGCAGCCCTGCGGGTCGAGTTGTACTCAACGCTGGATGGATTATTTCGGCGAACGTCAAACATTTCTAGGGATCGCAGAGACCCACAGGTTGGTAGCTGAACAAATAGTAGCACCACACGAGATAGTACCGCGTATGTGTGCCCATTATACTTCAATGTCGTTTGATGGGTGTAGACCTAAACTGGAAGCAAACACATAATGGTAAACGTGAAGCAACGGTGTCCGTACTAGTTTGCATACGTTAATTTATGGTTGACGACAAACTGGCCCAAATTAAGGCGCAAAGCGAACTTGACACATAACAGTGCATGGTCAAAATCCACACAATTGCTCTAGATTGACTTACAATCTTGAAAACAGCCACGCCACCGATAGCTGATGGTCATATAGTTAATCTGTGTCCACGACTGACCCGGCGGTGGAGGTCGCCAAGTGGCACATTGACGTCTAGAACATCGAAAATTAGTATTTACCAGGAACCACAGAGCTGTAACAAACGGTCATCGTTGTCTGTTCGACGAATATCGTAAGAATGCGGACCACTTATATCACGCTCGTCAGCGCTTATTCTGCCTACTTGGTCATTCAAGTCTTTAGCCGGTGGTACAATGTATGTGCGAGGTGCGGTATGTGCAACGTTAGGGAGCTGATGACAGAAACCATCTTTGCGTCAGGACTGCAGTCTGTGAGGGCATATGCCGGGTGGCACCAACCAGGAGGTTAGGAAGCGGGTATCTGGTAGTGATTGTCAGACGAGTTCTTTCGTTCAGTCCTTACATTTGCACAGACTTAGATGGTAAGGTGAGATGCTAAGGGTGTTAGCTGGTCCTTTGCCACACCCAGCACTCTGCCGACGCTGCGGCCGACTGTCGTAAGGTGCGAGGTGGACAGATGATGACGAACATCAGGAATAATGGCCCCAGTAGGAATCATTGAGGTGCTCTGCTTAGTACGGCATTCTTTGTGGACCTTAACCGTGCTACATCCACATAGAATGGTTCGTCCGGTAAGAAGTCTCCGGACCATTTCAGCAGCCTTTTTTAAAGTTCTTAGATTCCCTTTTTACCCACATACTTTCGTGATTTCATTCAGGAAATAAAACAAGCTCGTGGAACAGGAATTGTTCATCCCGAAATCGTATCATTCTTCGAGGAACATGCAATGCTAGTAAGGTCCTCCACTATTTTGTTCCTTAGAGCCCTCTCTAGTAAATTCAGGGCAATCAGGATTAGGCTCGCCACCTGGTAATTACTTACCCCATGTTTCTTACTCTTTATATGAATGGGGACAACTTCAGCCCTTTCCCAAGCATCCGGGATAGTGGCTACTCCTAGGGTGTTATTGAAAAGCTCACCTAGAGGAACCTTCAGGACATCGCTTGGAGGTCTGAAAATTTCTTAATGAAAGTCATCAGGTCCCACGGTTTTATTTACACCCGGCTTGGACAATCTGTCCTGTGCCCCCCATCGTCAATTACGTGCCCTTTATTGCAATCCTCCTTTCAAATTGCTAACAGATCTCTACATCAGATCACCCAGCATCCTACACATGCATCGTATCAAATAACTAACGGGAAATCGCCACCTTCTAAAAGGTTGTAACTTCAGCATCAGCCCAAGATCCGTAAT
>LUCH01000401.1:0-88464 GCA_013368495.1 Paragonimus heterotremus
CCAGCTGAACCGAAAGTGTATGAAACAGTCACATCACTAAGTCCAGCGGGATATAAGTAAAAAGTGGAAATCATTTTATGACAGGAAGGAGTATGGACAACATGAATCAGAGAGCGAGGAAACGCGGTTAGCTACGGATCAGCTCAAAATTGTGGTAATTGAGAGAAGTTCAAGGTATCTAAATAGATGGTACTGCGTCTATCTGTAACTTCCGTTGATTTAGTAGATAAGTAACAACTTCGTCTGTTGTGGTAGCTAACGTTCATCAAAATACTGAGATCCACTAGGCAATGACAAACACGTCGAAAAAATAGGTTTGATATTAAAATGAAGTAAATGACAGGACTAGAAGAAGTAACAGCCTAAAACAGCTAACCTAATAAAAATGGCAATTCCAAGATGGACCACCTACGAAGTACAAAACAACCGAATCACTCGCCTACGGCGGTACTTACGCAAGCGATAATAAAATGAAACCAGGCTTTAAAAAACACCCGAGCAAAATCTTAAGTCGGATAAAGATGAGAACGACATTCTGGCGAATGGTGAGAATTGGAGATAACAGAGATCACTTGGAAAAGTTATTGTTTGCGATGGCATACCGTACAGAACAATCTGAAGGGATGAGGTGAACTGGCCAAAGCACGTCATACTTGTGATTTTGTTCATGTATTTTCTTCTGTTCCTGTTAGTCCAAAGATCGTTGCAGAGAGAGAATATGGAAACGACCCAAATGGATAGGTCGACTGTCCAATACTGAGGACACCTGCCAAACTCTCCTTATATATTTACCTTCCATTGAATATTCCCATTCCCTGTACCCGTTTTCGTGTGGCATTTACCAGTAGTGACAATTGGCTGATACACACTGTTTGTTTTTCCGTTGTTCTCCTTTTCTGGACGAGCGTGACTAGTGACTGTAGTGTGTAATCGCTGTTTAAATGTCCCTTATTTGAAGGTTCCACTCTACGTCCTAGCTGGTGATCAGTCGACTGTGAACCCGTATCTGCTTTCTGCATGACAAAAGCGTGATAGCATGGGGTGTGTTCTCGTTTAGTTTCACTACGCATACTCATTTCAGCTTTCTTCTAGGTCCTCCAACTTGCTAGTTGGGAACGTCTGTGCAGCGGAAAGAGCAATTCCTTCCTCCGACCATCCACAGCTCGAGGTCAACAGTCAATGAAAATGAGATCTACTGGGGTTGTTGGTTTAATCTCAGACACGATATGACCGGACCCTATTGGTATCTGTGTTGTGTTGTTTCTATTTGACCTATGTAACTTCTCTGTCGAGTTTCCATTTGTGAGCATTGTATATTGACTTTGTGCCATGACCTACGATAAGCTGTTTTGGACTATTACAGAAGACAAATGTTGAAAAGACTGGACGTAGACCAACTTGAAGTGTTGCATTACAAAGTGTAAGAGAAAATAGTAATAAAACAACAAAGCTTACTCTGAAACAGCACCTGTCAAGTCTCAGGGCACTCAGCAGATTCAGCAGCCCTGATAATTAATGTCCACTGGAATTCATGCCAGTACCAGTAATGCAGACACCTTTGCTAATCACTACCTATCCAGTCAACTCTGGAAACAATCCACTGAACATGTCAAACTCTGTAACGGAGTGTTAAGTGCCATGATAAAAATGATCCGTAGCATATTTATAAAGTATTTATAAGTATTTATAAAGTATTTATAAAGTATTGAAGTTTATTATGCTAATGAATATCCTGTTTACCCCCATCTCAGGTGCTCTTCTTTCCCGTCTGAACAGTGGCTAGGCCAATAAGTCAGTTAACGCCTAGGTGATAACGGATTCATTAATTAATCTCGAGGTTCCAGAGATTTTATTCACCCCTTTGCAGAATGGTGTGTAAAGTATTTCAAAAACCTACAGTACCTTACTGTACCCAGGTTGCTAAGGAAGTTTGCATGTCGCAGGGCGTCTGATCCTTTGTTTGTATGTCACGCCGATATGCTGCGCAAATCGAATGACATCTGCTTCTAGTTTACTGGACCGTTACCAGCGAGTCCGCGACATTCTTGGCTATTACACTGTACCTTTGTCGTTGACAGCGCTATACGAAACCACGTGAACACTTCGTTTAATAAATTTCGCGTCTCCATTTTCAACGGCCATTTTACTTTTTGTCTGGCTCTAAGTGTGTTTGTAAATGGCGAATTGTTGTGGCTCGCACGAAATATTTCATGCGCAACTGGGATTACCTAAAGCAAAACAGGAAAAATTTACGCAATCAATCCATGCTTGGAGAGTACAAGAAATAAGGAACTGATCTTGTTAAGTTTGGGATATCAGCGTCTACTCGGGGACGTAATAAATGCATACAAAAGCCCAGATACTCCAAACCATTCATACTCTAGTCTGCTAGATCTCAGCGAAAACACAGCAATAAGGGGGCACTCCTAAATCACAGAGGCAATACAGTAGTCGTAGTTGTAGGTATGTCCCCTTTACTCTATGTGCACCTGGATACCTGAAGGTTCATCTTGAGGTAGCGACCGCATTCACAGATAAGCCCAGATGATGGTTGAATAGGTGACGCGCTTCGGTACAATTTTTGACTGAAAGTCGTTCCTGTGAACTGTAGAACAAGCGTTCTATTACTAATAATAGGTAACGCACATACCACATATCAACAGATCTAAAGTTAAAATGTCAACCGGAGTTCACCCATGTGCAACAGCAATATTTATTCGTCTAATTTTTGTCTCTTTCCAAGACAGTTCATTAACATGCGTGGAGTGTGTGTGCATGTTTGTCTGCAGTATAGTGTGTATAATGATTGCATAATCCCTCGACACTAAAGACTACTTTAGCACGTTTTTCTACCTTTTAACTACATTTTTATTCATGTTATTATTCGTCGTTCCGACTGTGAATCTCACTGAAAGTAATATTCCGCATTAATGAGGACGTCACTGGCATGTACACTAGCTATAGTTTACTCTGTGTCATCCATGCAACGCGACCGGAGACGGGTATCCGTGATAGTTGGGAATACGGAATATTAATCGGAAATGTACTTTGTTCAAACCCAGCGTCAGTTTCTACGCAGTAGTGATAACTGTGGTGATTTTCACAAAACCTATTTATCATTACTGTTGTTTTATTACATTGTTGACAATAAGCCGGACAATTGCATTTGAGAGAAAATTACCTGATTTGTTTAGTTCGGATGTTATTACTATCGCGTCAAATCTAGCTCTACGGTTGAGCTAAATCAATGACATCATTTCCGTATTTCTGGAATCATTATATTAACACAGCACTTTGGCCAACGAAATCGTAATGTAATCAGTAGTGTGTACAACGTAATTGTTTATGTAGTAAAGCAATAACAGAACACAATGTTCGGTTATGAGTCATAGTCACTTCACTATCCGGATTTATAAATCATTTCTCCTGAGCGAGGAGCAGATCACCCATAAATCAAGAAATTCCAGGACCAGCAACAAACCTACCGAACATATTGACTCTGAGAATTTTAGGGAATGCAATAATATTAGACTTAAATAACTGAAACAAGCTTTCCCCGAAATGAACTTGCAAAGACAAGTTAGCAGTGGTATATTGCACTATTTTTGTTCGAACTGATTTCACTGCATCTTATCAACTACAAATTATCGAGTACAAATTGACTTACTTTCTGTAAGTCACAATTTTATGCATATTTTGTAATTTTCATTTCTGCAATATGTACTTAAGAAGATGCAGGAAAATCAGTTCGAACAAAGATCGTGCAATATATCACTGCTAGCTTGTCTTTTCACACGTAAATAACTCAAAATTACTTTCCATAATGTAACATTCAGCATCAAGTGCTAATCTGTTTACTGAAAAATGAAACGCAAAATGATCGGGTTGCTACGACCGTCGTGGAGCTTAAGATGAGCCACAATGTGAAACACCTTATATAATACAGAGTAACGCTAACTTCAGGCGGAAAATCTTGAACCTAAGTGTCCTGTTTAAATAAGATTCAGATAAGTAACATGCTTTCGTTATTCCAAGTAATTAGTGCATCACTACTCGTAATTAGAACATGTGTTTGGGACATAACTTGGGCACGTCAATCTTTATGCCTTACTAGTCGTCAGCAGATTAATCTATAACAATATTAGTCACGGGTTCAACAGACAGAGCTCGATTAATGTATGAAGGAATGCACCTGACCATCTTCCATAAAATTTACGGTAAACCTTACTTGAACAGTAATGGAGAAGTCTGGTGTGAACTCAGATCATACATTCTCAACAATGTTTCAGAGTCGCGGTAACAGAAATAAAAAAGAAATGCACAGTGTAGGCAATTCTTCACACACAGGGGTGGCTGTAGGCAATCTTTAATTACGCTGCCGAAGGAATCGACGTGGGCTGTTATTTCATACTCCCAATGTAGTGAACACGTATGCAGGAACCTAGTTCCACAAGGTCCCAATACTTACGTTATACCACCTCTCTGAAGAAAAATTCACTCAAAGTGTGGATCGTGCGAAAGATAGAATATAGCATCATAGCCAAAGGTATTGTGGATCTCATTTGTAGCTCAACACTGAACTATTAACCTCCGTAACACGGTACCAAATCAGGCTATTTTTCTATTTGATGAGTTGAGCTACAGGCGAGTAATTCACTGAAAGTTCACAACAACACCTCAAGCGGAGGGTCAACACTAACTAACAGGTTACTTGACTGCTAGGTGAAAAATTCAATAAAACGCACTGATAAAACCATTCAGATTTCCTGAACACACGAATATAATTCCATCCTAAAGTCGGAGGTATGAAACACAATGGAGAAAGCAGACGAAAAGGAAGCAATACAGGACAAAATAACTTGCAACTACAGAGACTAGTTAACCGTTCAAACCGTTCTGTTCGACACTTCAGAGGTGGTTACGGTAACAGTGATTGCGAGAACCTAAAGATGTTTGCCGATTACAAAAGATACCTAAACTAATCAACGCAAAGATTAAGGAGCGTCACCACTGTTAACAGTCCAATCAGCAATTAGTAAACGAAGATTATTTATCGCCGTTCTGTTCGACGCAACAGTCTTTGGAGGAAAGCCCGATGTTCGTTGACATAAATTGTTCCTGAAAACAAGTTCTCACCGTAACAACTTTAAACAGGGACATCGGAAATAGTTTCGTTGCGCAGTGCACCTACAGAGCCCACTTCGGTGCATCTTATCAGATACATACCCCAGTCTGTGAGTGTATGCAACAAACCTCAATGGAATGTGTTTATCCGGAAGATAAAACCATTACCGATACACATATCTTTTAATATTTACATATGAATGTTCTACCAAGTAGTACGTGTTTCACCATCAAATGACTAAGATAAATGTATTATTTCAGTACCAATTTTACTAGGAATAGAAAACACACTAAGATACGTTAAGTATTTTTCTTCTTCTAGGAAACAGACCTTCTTAGCAGTTTATTTCTTGCGGATTCGCTAATTGTATCATGAATGTAACGCGTTGACTTTGAGTGGCTGTAGTCCCGAGAACCGATGGGTTGAAATTTAACAGCTCATCACAGTACGTATTTTGAGAGTTCTTTACTACTGCTCATAGGTTGCGTCTTCATACTGTCAAGCTTGCCCATAAGAGTAAAAATGTACGTCCCTGTTGGTTGGTTCTGGCTACATGATTGTCGACCACTGTACCTGTTTGAAGTAACATTCACTCTTATTGGATTTGATGGAAGAAGTTCCTGTCTTCCATTACCATAAATACAATGTGAGTTGAGTAGGACTTGTTTCAGTAAAACTCGACTGCAGCATGCACGGATGCAGCTCACTAGTATGTCGCAGTCAGCTAGTTCCATCACCATTCAAAACACTACACGTGCATTACACACAATGTGTATTAAGTAAATTTATTTCACTCTTCACACTTGAACTTGACACTTCGGCGTGCAGTCAATGGAAAATCCACTAAGTCACATAATGTAGGTTCAGCAGACGTAGGTAAACACGATTCGCCTCCATTAATTTATTAAAAGTTTACATCACGTTGGTTGGAAAATTGAAGTGTCTAACTGCTGTTGTGATATGAGACAATCAATGGTTCCCTATGGTTGCCACATTGATCATGTCTTCACGAACTGCATCATGATGATAACCACCGAGCTTTTTCTCTATCAACTGCACGAACCACCACCTTGAATCAGGTTATCAGAGGAAGCTTCGATTTCCACGAATACGTCTCCACGAATTACGTTGAAGCCTGTGAAACAGCCTACGTCACGACGAAAAGAGTGTGTTCCACTTGTAACTACACACGCACAACAAACATACTGATCAAAATGTATTGTACTCAGAACAGCAGTTTGTAACTTGTATCGTTTGATGTTGGGTTTCGCCAGAGCCAAACAGATGTGAAAATCAATCATTCCCACAATGACTTACTCTTCACTCACCTTCATTTTTATATTCAGCGTCCGCACTTTTAACACAGTACAGTGTTTGTTACCCTATTGTTGCACATAACCAGCCGGTTGTGTAGAAGGTCAACGAACTAGCTTACCCAACCGTGGTAAGTTACAATGAACGCTGCTAGAATAAGCCTTATGAGGTATCAGTCGTGGGAATTTTGAGTGAACATTTTCATTTCTGGTATCTTGCTGGTTACGCCCTAATTTTTATTTGTTTGTCCAGCACCTAAGACTAACAAAACGTGTGCTTATTATTCACGTTTAGATTTACGCTGTGTGAGTAACCTATTCGAATGAAGTAAGGAAGAGTAATGTTTCAGGTTTACTAGTCTGTAAAAATAACTTTTATTGTCAATAACTATCCCATCAAATAATAGGTAGTGCTGGGAATAATCTTCTTATAGCCGCCAAACATGTTTAATATCAAACTGTACGAGCACCATACCAGTAGAAATTGTACGCAGATGTAAAGCTCTCCGCCCACAATTTGTCACTACCAGTCTGTAATACCATTAATGCTAAAGACAATTTCCATAAAACTTAGCAAAATATGCAAATGTTTCTCTTGTAACCTTTCACTAAGATTTAACCCGCTCCCTCTACAACAAATTAATAACGTTCGTTCACCGAAGTTGTCGAAGTGATGTCGGCCTATTGGAAGACTGCTCTATGAAAAACGGTTCAGTGACATAAGCAATTCCCTCGGGGATTTGTCATGCAATCAGATCAGACAAGTTTAGTTGAGTAGCGCACAAGTTTCCGGTAGATTAGCTTCAGTTAGTTGAATGAGTTCACTATGGGGTGGACCAACATACCAAATGTCCGAACTCAGATTCGCCTCATCACGGTTTGATTAAATCCAAGTCAGGCGAAGTCAAGTCAATGTTTTTTTCATTTGGTCAAATGAGTATTCAACATTGTCGTGGACGCTTCATTTCAATAAAAAACTGCGCACGCCAGCGACTGAACTGGCTACAGTACAGTAGGAAATTATGCAATTATGTGGGCAGAAGAGTAACCTGTTAAAAGACTTGCATTGTTCTATACAATTTTTCGAATTCCAAACAGCCTGAACGATTGTCTCACGGGTAACGTAATCAGTCGAAGGGGGGGGGGAATTTCAATTCTATTGGGGTTGTTGACTGGTTGACTTTCAAACAAAATACCGACATGAGTTGTTCCGTCAGAGATTTAACTCAGAGGTAGCTGATAAGATTCAAACGGTCTCAACAACGACTGATTAACAACAAAATATGTTGACAGATGCTCACACAGTTCAAAGGTAATTTCTTTAAATGTTGGCGGAAACTTCATTCACTTCATCTCGCTATACGCTTAACACTATGCAAAGGAGCGCATTAAGAAACGTTCTCAATCGGGCCTGCAAGTGGCAGTGAATCAGAACGGCTATCGAATTTCGGTGTGTGGTCACTGTACAAAGAAGTCAGTTATTGACCCTGGTTAAGGTTTTATTGCTATTTGCATTTTTGTAAACGTAGTTTCTGGCACAAACAGTTAAATTTGCCTAAATTTATTGTCTTCAAAACAATGTAATACTCTGATTTTGGGTTAACCTGATCTTCGCTTAGTTACATATCGTCAGCAAAATTCCACTCCATCAGAACCGTGACAGAGTTGTTAGTACATAAAGTCTTACCACAGAAAGTGTTCCCTAGTAATCTTGCTAAGCGAAGCATTTAGTGTTGCAGTTTGATGGACGGGGCCCGTTGTTTAGAGGTTAGATACCTCCGTACTGTACAACCGATTCTATTGGTGGTAAAATTCAGTAGGAAGCTTACCATGTCTAATCAACAGATGCCAAGCTGGAAAAAGCGACGACTAGAAATGTCTAAACATTTACGGCGACAACCCACTGTAGAAGGATATCAAGAAAATATACAACAGAATGCTTGAAACTTGATGTCTAGAAGATAATTGTGGAATCAATATCGGGGAAAGTTTACTTCGTGAATAATCAACTTAACACTTATACCAAACAGACTTTTGATGCGATTAGGCATTTAAGCAGTCCAGATTCCTGAGTATACTACGTTACGATCTAAGATGGCATTTATAGAGGATGCCAGGAAAGATTTTAACCCCGAGTTTTCATCAGAGTGTAAAAACAAAATTTTTATGTAATCCCAAGCTCCACTTGGCTTGCAATTGTTCAAAATTCTACTGTAAATTTTGCTTGAATTTACAAGTGAATCGTTTGATAGAGAATCTTGGTGCTCCCCCTTGAATAAATGTTTCTATTTTTTCATACTGCTTTTGTGTAAGTTCCTAAAAACTTGAATGCAAATATCCTCATAGATCTCCACATATAAAATGTATGCTTCGTGTGTTGCACAATCAGTTTACTTGAAACAGAGTCGAAACTGTTCAACAAGAAGCAGATCTCAGCTTTGTTGCGAGGAGGGAAATACAACTGGTGAGCCATTATTGCTATTGATAGACCGCCTGTTTCGTGAATAACTCCGGAATGATTCTTGAGAGTCATGGATGCAATATCCCAAGAATTATGTTTATGTTTATGTTATGATCGACCTAATAAGATAGGAGTTTCACTAGTTTCTGTCTTCCGAGTTAACAGGAGTGAACGTGAATAGAATGGTTGACCTTGTCGTTCAGGTCTAATTAAGACGAAAATAAGTTGGAAAATTGACACTTACTTTCACTGGTCCAAACAGATGCTCAGGCAGACAACTTCAACTGTACCGATATAATCGTTCACGAATTTCAGACATTTTCCAGTACACCATTTAACAACGATAGGGGACCGCTAAGGTCTACGTCCACGTGTGACCACATAGTGAATGTGCGGTAATAAATTTTGTGTGGAGGCGGCTTAGCTATTGAACAAAGGAAGGTTGTTGGTAACATCTCGCGTTGTAATAGGTCTACCAAATTGTATAAAGCAGATTACTAATCTCGCATCTCTTTCAGACGCTGAAAACAATTTCTTCCTTAAATGACTTTTGAAAAATCAGCAACAGTAGATTGCACCAGTAACCCTTTTGTGAATTTCTCTACACATCAGCGTATGTATGTAGCACTCACCACAGACACCATGCGCTGAACTACCCGTGGTTCCACTCACACCCCACGTGTCTAGTGTAAACCCGAAGGAATAAGACCAGAAGGGCGTTTGAGTGGTACCCCTCTGTTCAGCCGTTCAATACTGTTTAACGAATTGATGGGCTAGCACGAAACTGAAATCCTTATCTCCGGGAAATAAGTAGGGAGGGATTCCAATAGTGGGGTTTGAACTGTGAAGAAAAATGTCGAAAATATAATGCAGGAAGTAGTTCAGTATAGACATGCATGTAAATACACTCCGGAGAGGATGGGAGGCGAAACAATATTCAAGGCTGGACTGAAAAACATTACATTCATCAAGCAATACGCCAACAGAGCTGAAGAAAAGGAACAGCAGAAGGTCAGAGAGGCCCAGGTTTCTAAAAAGTTGAAGGAGTGAGTTGCCAATCCACGGTAGTTGTTGGTCGATGCGAACAAGAATAAGTGTATACAACTAATATAGCCTACCCGAACCTAACGTATTTTTTCCATGTCCGCCGACTTATTATGAGTACGTTGACGACGTACTAATCCGAGGCGGCCAGCGCATTCGCAGTCACGCACATCGCATCACCATATATTCACGTCACCACGAACTATGGCACCGATAGTTTCTTTTCGTACCGCGCGCTTCAGTTCACGACCGCGCACCTGTTTTTCACTGAACTTTCCGAGGCCCGTCGGAATCGTCTTTCCCAAGACCATCCGATGTGACGCCAAGTTACCTCAAGGTCCAAAGTCAATGTTAAAACGCAAAAGACTTGCCTGGATCCATCCATACCAATAACATAGGCACACACACAAACGCTGGCTCATTCAGGGTGGCGGTTTTTGATCGACGCCCATGTTTTTCTAGCGACAGAGAAGTGGCTGCCATCTGCGATCAGCAACACCCTCTGCAAAATGAATAAGTCGTCGGGTGCTGCTGACACTGATGGTCTTGAAAACAGCAGTCCTGATGACCTTGTGTCCGGAGGTCAGTAAATAAAGTGCGATTGGATATTCTGGTCTCGTCTGTTGCATCGGTTACGAAAAACCAGTTGCTGGGACCTGTTTCAGGTGATGTTCAACCTAAGCGGAAACAAGTTGGCTTGGTTGTAAAACCACCGTTTCGTTCCGCTCAAGTAGGTGGTCTTGCACTCACAGTAAAACGGGTAAATACAGTGAGATTTAGTGTACAAAAATACTGAAACTTTTACCGAGAGGATTAGTACTTCTCTGGTTGAATGCAGTTTAGTAACTGAGGCTGCACAGAATGTATGACTGGCCGTTTATTAAAGTCACTAACTACGTTGTTGCATCAGGTCATCATTTTTGTAGGTTGGCTGTAAGGTGAAGGTCCGCTTGGGCATAGTTATTTATCATGTTGTAAGATGGAACTCACACTAAGAGCTGAAGCACGGTTTGCAGTGAGCTAAAAACCAAAATATGTAGCCTTCAAGGAATGCGTATGCTCCCGACATCATTTACAGCTCGTTGTTATTTTTTTTACCTATTTTGCAAATTGAACATTTGGGTAGTGTACATACAATGAGTTGTTGGAATTTGTCATGGTTAGCCTTATCAGAAACTATGTTTCAACTCATTACACTACACGACGAAATATGAAGTGAAATCACAAAACCCGCCGGAAAATAAATCTTTAGAGCAGTTAGTTTTTATCTATAGCAGTTGCAGATTGTGGTGCCACAACAAATTGTTTTTGGTGACGATATAAAACAACAAAGTTACTAACTAAACATCAGTTGCCGAAGCAGTCCAGTAATGAGGAGTGAGCCTTTTTGTATCTAGATAGAGTATTTTCAAATAGTAAGGAGTATTGTTCACTATACTCGGAAGCTTTCAAGCTATCATCACGTATCATATGTAAGAAGTTTTCTACGGATTTAATTGGAGGCAACATACAAGCAATTATGATGCAATGAAAGACGCTGGTTCCTGAAGGCAGAGCACGCTGTTCCGGATTGATTCAGCTGTACTGGCTTTCATGGAAGTTTTGCATATGTAAAGTGAGATGTGCTGTTTGAACTGACTGTGTAATTACCTGTGATAGAAATCTGCTGGATCCGCCACTTATCCAAATCCCGATACAATAGAAAATCTAACAGGGGACCAATCCAAACGTCACGTGAAAGATACTGCATCAGGATTTGACAAACAGCCTCAATGTTGCGCCTTGCGTCACTCACTAATTTCTTTGTTCTTTGATGCATCAATTAGCTTACAGTTTGTGATTTTGCATGTGCCAGTACGTTCAGTAAATGGCAAATTGTTATTTCTTCAATAATGTTATACATGCATAAATTCGGCTTTTTGTCTTCCGAAAAAGAAATGCTCACCACAACCATCACGTTGTCTTCTCCTTATAACTTGCGTGAGAAGCTTCAATTTGCTTACGATTTCTAGTGCTGTCTGAAGTCCCTAATTTCGTGTATTACAGTACCGCTGCGTTCTGTCCATGCGAGTGACGGGCATTTACATAAAATCTCATGACCGATGCTGGATATGACATTAAACATGATGAAAACGCCCAGCGGTTAACTTAAATTCTTTTTCATTAGTCTCTAATAGGCTCAATAACTGACTTGCATTCATGTATGTGGGCTTCTACAGGCTTTGCCATCGCAACCCCTGATGCCGGTTTAGATTTATCTCTAGGCCTGAGACAAAATGTGCCTGAGAATTCTGTTTTCTAAAACTTCTTCCTGAATTCTGTATTAATTTTTGTTGATGGACAAACTGTTTAACAAAATAAAGAAAATAGCTTGCTGAAATTTAAGTTACAAATCACGCAGCAATTAGGGGGATTGTACTGACTGTGTCGATGCCAGTAGAGCACCGCTGTTTAATGGGTCCGATTGTATGAAAGTCGCTGTCAGTTTGGTGGAGGTGTGCCTGAACTGAGCATGATTATGAAAGTGGGAAAGTGGAAGTCTACAGGAAGTTGCCATTCATATGACACGTTATTCTCACGCGCAATTCGGTTGTTCGTTTACAAGTTATGGACACGTTGACGTTTTTGCAGTAAGGTAGATGGAAGGGGTTTGGGTAGATTAGACTACACCCCTCTCCACACTTACACTTCCCAACTTAGTATGGTTTGGTTCAGTTGAAATCAGTGAAGCACTGGTATTTGCTGTCAAACACGGTAACGATGTTAGAGTTACTGATCGAACTGTAAACAGTAGGAGAAAAGTTGATCAGCAAATTACAATATACTGTAACTCGACTGGTTGTAACTAATAGTTATTTAACAACTAAAGTTGTATTTGATAAACTCCCTCAAGGTTGGTCGTTTACAAATATACTCAGAGCAAATAAACAAGTTTATGAGGTAACGTAGTGTTTGTCAGCAATGAGACCTAACTATCAAAAATGGGAGTTGCACTCACTAAACTGTGTCTGATTATTCCAAACAAGTAAACCGTAGAAACAACAGTAAAACACCCGAAGAGCAGCTGACTCATAACAGAAGCAAACTTTAACTGTTAATAGTAGTTGAAATGGCACTGTTCCGAAATTTGAATTCTGAGCATTTTGGAACAGTAGCCATTTAGCATAAATAGTTTGTCAGTTCAAAAGTACTTACATTCTAAATTTCATTATCTGCATAAGCATTACTTACGAAACTGTCAGCTACTCAACAGCGAATGTAGTAGATATCTTCCTAATTTCTAAAGACAATCCGTCAGTTGCAAATATCATGCTATTTCAACTTGATGACTGCATTATTGAGCTAGAAATGTCTGCATCAAGTAAATTGTCAATAAAAATTACAGTTGCTTAAGAGGTCCGCAAAATGAATTCGACAGACGTAATCGGGAGTTAATCTACCGATTCTCACAAAAATGAAATGAAATTTCGATCTTATAAATAACACTGAAATCTGGTTTATCAAAACATCAGCACGGCAAAAATGACTGTCAGTTTACAGCGATGAGACCACTTACAAATAAACACAGTGTTGTTTTCCAAATCTATAATTTCATAAGTTTCGGATGGGCTAATATCAAAATCTGGCTAACGTAAAATTATAAACTGGAACCTATTTTCTAACGGATGTCTAAATTCAGATGAAGAAGGTCAGAACAACATATTAGTTATCAGAGCATAGACATACGGTATGAAAAATACTAAGTATGACCTAACTAACATTTTTATGATTCACCAAATACCTGCCAGTAGTAGAGTGGAGTTATAACAAAATTTAACGAGGAGAATATCTTTCGGTCCGCAAAATATTCTCCGCATTTCTGAGCTGGAAATTTCTACTGAAACTCCATGGTGAATGCACAAGTTATTTTAAACATTAAGTTAACATTTATTAAGGCATTGATGAATGAATCAAATTTGGATAGATCCCTTGAGACTACTTAGCGCTAAATTAAATACACCTCGTTTTTCTGTCGTCTTTGATCATTTTGTCTAAAACGGTCCACATAAGTCAGTGATTTCTAAAATAGATTTAAGGATTCATTTCATTTGAATAAATGCTCCATACAGAAAGACATTGTCTAAAAAGAAAGCGATAAGGTACCTGCAAACAAACACGTTCATTGGTTATCACATTTAATTATGTACTCACGGTCAACTGTAGAGTAGCCTAAAATAACGGGTCCGTAGTCGATAGTTTTCTATCTCCATGACATCAAATAATCCCATCTTTCAATAATTGTTTAACCTCACTTATATGAAGACCTGATATTACTGGATACAACAATAGAACGAACGTATTTTAATAGTACTTATCTAACTATAACAGACAGAATCGAAAGTGAAACTATACCAAGATGCCGGTGTTTCTGACTCTGTGAACTACTTATAACATCGTTGAGTAGTATGCATGTCTCTTAAGAAATTATGACTGGTTTCCGGAAACGAATGAGATAAAGTTTGGGTTGTCACCTGTCATGTATGGTGAAATTCACTGAAGGAGATTCGAAACAGAAATGGTGATGCAGTAGGATTGCACATGGCCAGAAAATTTGAAGAAAATAACGATCTTAAATAAATGTGTACATGGTCTTGCAGTTTTGTACATTTTGTGACTTGGTGCACAGCAAATCCTAGCATCTTGCCGACATGATTTTTGATACAGCACTGATGAGGCTTATCAGGTGAGTTTTGTACGCAAATTTGTGTACGTGCTTGTAACTCTTACCGACTGCTTCAACTGTGATTTATACGAATCGCACTGACAAAATAAAGGGGCAATTATTCATCACATTTGTCTGACCGCCAAAATCGGCATGTTCCCTCTGTTAATTCCGACGACTGTAATCACACTTGCGTAGGGTCCTGGTCATCCATTTCCTCGCAAATGCAGTTCGGTTTGCATAAAGGAGTTTCGTGTAACCCCTGTAAGTGTTGATAAGTTCGTAAAATCATAATTTTGTCATGCGTGCCTCTTATCGAAACAGTGCAAACACTGCGGTTCGGTTACAACAACTATTTTCTAGACTTGCGTGTTTATTTTCGAAAGCAAACAGTCAGATTGTCTGCAGCGGCCACTTGTTCGTTGGGTTCATGTCGGCTTAGATACCATTTATGCACATACAAAAGTTCTATGCATAATGCCTTATCGAAAATTATTTGTACGTTACTGAGAACAGAGTAAAACTGATAGTGATAACCAGACAAGCACATTTTGTGACAGGTGAATGAGACTGTTCATCGGGTTCCGGCGGGAATAGGCATGATACTTCGTAGGTTATTTGTTACCCGCATTATTGGCGTAAAATCTACGGCGGAAAGGAAACACCAGAGAGCTAAAAAAGAGAAAAATTCATGATGGCTTTGAGAATCAGACACAACACCCGTAACCGTTACAATGAGTATTTGCAAAGCTTGAAAGCCTCCGTGCACCAAAAGAGCCATCACGTGTTCACATCTATGCCGTTAAAATTGTACGTTCCAGTTATGGCTTACTAACACTTCTATGTTACGAAACTTGCAATATCGTTGATTGTTTTGGTAAATATACCTGGATCAGAAGAGGTACAAGTTTGCCAAATCCCATTTACATTCGCTACAAAGATAAGATCAGCATCTACATGACTTTGTGATGCTAGTGATCATCCGGCCGTGCTACAACATTATGCCGACAGTTTTTCATGTCATGTTGAAAAAATTGCTTTCACTGATCCAGCCCTACCTTAATGACTAACTAACTCAATGGCGCAGGCATGCTACATCACCTAACTCCATTAAAACGCTTCCAAATCGGATCTTTGTGTAAATTCTTCAGTTGTGTCTAATGATATACTGAAAAACTAAAATTAGTTTATTTTCATCTCCAGACCGAAAGAGTCAGATAGAGAGACGGTACAGCTTGATCAAAATACTAATCAAGCACATCACAAAAAGCGAGACAAATAACCATCCTGTTGATAATGGTTTGATTCATCTGATACATGACGCTTATTCTCTGGCTTGCTTGAACAGATAGGTCGTCTATCTAAGCCAAAAAAGTATGATCTGAGTATGGCAAGTCAAATCAACAAATACATCGAAAATGAATAAACGAAACTATGACCAGTTTCCGTAGCCGTGAACCGTTACTCTATTGCAAACATAAACTAATTTTCCTATTGAATTTTGGATTCACTACGGCAGTACTTGGTCAATTGGTCAACCAGGGCTCTGAACTGAAGACTTGTTTTGGAAGGCTACTAACAGTGTAAGTTAAACATCTTTTTCATTTTCGACTGCTTACAACAGCGTATTTTGGACTAATTGGGTTGACCTCCAGGATGAACACGAGCTAACGCAATAGCAAAATCCCACTGAATAACTGGAGAATATCTACACCAAAATTATCACGAGTGGAGCGGATAATTTTGAGTACAAATTTCCACCTGTTTTTAAACAAAGAGTTGAGATCGACACTACTTTACGGGTAAGATGTTATAATATAGGCTTCAGTTACCTTGTGTGTTTTTACCAAGATTGTTTGTGCCACTAGCATGCAATAAAATACTACACAAGAATCAAGTTAACAAACCAACATAGGTAAAATGGGGTTCGTTGCAATTTGGTCAACCCGAGTTATTTTTAAAAACTGTTGACAGAAATATAACGTTCGAAGTTTTGATTTGAGTCGCGTACAACACAAACCCAATATTCTCTAGTCCATCCGCAAATTCGTCGAGACAGCAGATTAACGGTTTTCAAGATCCTACATCTTGACACCACCATTTTGGTTTATTTTGTGCACTTGTGAGTATACTGAGGAACAGAAAACCAGTGCACAATCCTCCCAACCACAAAAGGCACTGGAACGCAATTTAACTAACACAATTTCAGATAAAATAAAAGCAGTCTAAGGAAGCATCTCCACGACGCATCAAAACCAAATTTTCATCAGCTCGCCGAAGTTCAACGTCAGCCCAGGACGAGCAGTAGGTCCAGCATACTGCGGTCACGAATTCCTTCGACAAGCCCCACACCACTAGGGTGCCGCGATTCACTATAACCTATGCTCACGATCTGAATAGGTTGCAACAAAGACAATCGATCAGGAAACTCTGACAATAGTTTTCAAATGCTTACGTGAATCCAGCGGGACAACGAGAGCAACACAGCGGGATGTAAGCTAAAACTCACTCGCAGTTGACCGTGGCTATGGTATTCGGATAGCAATTTCAGTCGACTCCTCTAAAAAATGAGTCGTACTCGGGTTTTCCCTCGTTGGGGTTTGACAGTAATTTATATATTTGCCATGGATATCCTGAAAGCTTACAAAGGAGTCACATGGATGAATTTTTGTGTAGTTGGATTGAAGAGTGCGTTCTCTGTTGGCTTCCTCTTTTAACGGGGTCACAGACCGGGGTTACAGACCGAATGAAAGTTTTGAATGAATACTGTCAAAAATTAATTTTTGAGCAGGGTCCTCCTACTTTCCTCAAAAAGTTATTCCGAATAACGGTGTTAGTAACAGTTCCCATTAGTTGTTAATACCTTGATTGCGAATTCGTTGTTTTGTTTACTTCTAACTCAGTGGAGTCCGTAAGTTAGTGTTGTGTAGAGATTCAGTCTGCCTCAAAATCCCGGAAGACGTCATAATTATGCAAGGTCAAGTTATTTATGACTTTCGGTAAGTTCGAAACAGAAATTCCACCACTCGTCGTTCTTTCAAGGGAGTTAAGGTTTAACCTTACTCAGTGCAAACACGTGATGATTGGCACCATTAACGGAACTGGTTTTACGCTTCTGGCTAGTTTTCACTTTTAAATACATGCTGGTTATGTCACCTTACCCTGTAAAATGGTTTCCTTCATTCTCGCAGCATTGGTATACAACCCTATATGCAGACTACTGTCAGCACAGAATGACTTTTGTTTTGGCTGTATTGACTGCATTTCGAGGTTGACCAATGATTTAAGTTAGTACACATGACAAAAGAGATTGTTTCGGTGAGATATGAAGACTATTTTAGAATATTGGATTTTAGACGATTCAACATTTGTCCAAGCAGGATATAAAGTTACTTGTAATTAAAGGCAAGCTATTTAGCACGTGGGTAACAGTTCAGAATTCACTGTTTTGCTCGACGCCAGAACCTAGATATGAATATACCAAGCTATTAAAACCAGCCATTTTGAGATCTTTGAACAAAACAAAATACACTCACTAATGGTTTCGCACGTTCTAAACACCTTTCTTTGTCTGAAATCACGTTTTGGCGCATTTTATTTTATTGAGGCGATTTTAACATGCTATTCAAAGGGAAGTTTGAATTTCAAGGAAGCCCTCAATAATTTTTCTTTCCTCAACCTTTAACCCCAGTGGACATTTTATATAAACTTCTGAGTGAATCACTTGACTCAGTGAAGTACTGTTCCAGTTGGCACCGACTGAGCAGAGAATTAAAATTCGTTCGCGCTGGTTGCAATCCCAACAAATGCAAGTGGATCTTGAATGTAAATAAGTTCCATGTCAACAATGGTCTGTCCAAGGACAATCTTATTTGGGGGGCAAACGCCTTAAGCGTTTTTGTCTGCCAAGTAAGAAACGATTGTTGACAGATAAACTTTTGAGTGCTGTGGATGGAGTTTAGATCTCCACTCGACTTTCTGCAATACTCTTGAAAGGGCATAGTGCCCGTAAGATATCACAACAGAAAATTTTTGGGAGCATTATAACTCCTAAGATGGGCCGTATTTGCTTACTCCTAAAGTATCACACCAAGTGTGAAGTAAAATAAACAAACCTGCATTTCTTAGCTATGGAAAACTGATGGTGCGCACGGGGCAGACTGCTGTACGATCTATTTCTAAAACGTCTGATGTCCGTCGTTTCAGGTTACTTGGGCTCTAAAATTTATTCACAGAGTTGGTCTGTCCGCACGTCGTTTACAGTAATTTACTTACAACGTTAAACGATTGCATTCGGTTTACTAATAAAAACATTGTTTAACGTCGATCACTACATTGCAAAGCGTCATTCCCCCAGTAACCTAACAGCTAAACGGTTGAAAATACTTACTTCAATTGTTTTCATTGCTTATGGTGCTAACTGTATTTTTTATTATACAGGTGGTAAACGTTTTTATAGAAAGACACTTTATCAATCGAGTATTATTTATGCCATCTGCAGTTAGTGATAAAGTTCCCGTCTTGTTTTACATTTTTTGTGGCACCTCAACAAACTGCTCTGAAATAATAGCTGGTGCACTAGGTTTAGTAGGTCCACCTGACCAGTTACCGCGGTTTCGAAACATTTACCTGTAAACGAAATTTGAGCAGTCCGCTGGTTTGCCATATAGTGTCAGATAATCAGCTCAAACACATCACTCCGTATGACTTCCGTTATTGTAGTCGGTAACAATTTACCATCGTCTACAGCAGATTTACAGTTTGCCTTCATTTAACAAAGCTGTTGAGTCTACACACCGTTTTGAAAACGAATCTCTTCCTAATAAAAATAATGTCCTTATCTCAACATTTATTTGGTATAGTGCTACTTTACACAATAAGTGGGGATGCTCTTTTCATATGTTTAATTTCAAGTCTAGTTCTCTTCGCTAGAGAAAGTCATGTTGGTTTTCAACTCGCCAAACTGTTCACAAATTGTCTTTTAGGGGATGTAATCTAAGTAGTTTATTTGTTTCCAGAGCTTTAAGTCGTATTTCTCAGTGCGGTTGGATCTATCACAATCATGTAGTAAGTTCCGGTGTACTTCAGCATATTAGTGAATGCGAAACTTTTTCAGGACTCCATATCTGACTAAATCACCTCGGTTAATTTCCCTATTTCACAACGTAGATCGTCAGTCAGACCAAGAAATAGGCAATTACTTTTCTTTCTATCCTTATTTTTGCAGTTTTTGCAACAAGAACAAATCTGTGGCTTACTGTTGTGTGCAAATGAGTGGGAGGTGCACGAAAGACTTCATTTAATACAGGTGATTGAGCCTTTTTATGCAAAATCTTTAAGGGTGCACAGTGATCCGGCTTTTCAGAGGCACTGTTATACCCAAGAAAGTAATATTGTACAACTTCCCAACTTCTTTAGAACAACAGACTTTTGTTCGGATAATACATCGAATGTGAATCTGATTCAAAGTCCACAATTTAGGTTTACATACTTCTCAGTATGTATTTTAGCTGAAGATAATTATACAATCAGCAGATTATCTTCTTCCTCTGTTCCTACGTTTTTAACCGAGGTTTTACTCGCGTCTGATTCTCCCGTTGATTAATTGTGTGACAAAAAGTACACCAAGCTTCAAGTGAGATTAATTGCAGTGCTCTGCTCTTTGGTTTTTGTTCGTCGTTTGCCAGTTTGAAGTAAGTAAGCCAATTGCCCGCGAGTTCATAGTTACGGATTTGTTAATATCTGAACGTTAACACCCTACAGTGCAAATGATGCATCAGTAACTTGGCTAGACTAACTTATTGGGAGTTGAGGTCATTCAAACTTATTCAGTTCATCGGTAAATGCATTCACAGATTCTGAATAGTATTATGAACACATTCAATTTCAACATCTCGAGATGACAAATTTGGTTGTTCTTACAATATTTATCGTTTCATATTATGGCATGTTGGCTAGGCAAAATTATGGTCTCAATAAAACCGAAGTTTGATCACTATACTATTAGAGAACCCCTTGAGTTTGTCAGCGATTTGGGCTATGTAAACTGTACTAATGCACTGGTGTGCTTGGTGCACCTCCAGTCAACGTTAAAAACCTTGTGATCATGTAACAAAGTGTATTTATAAGTAGGACCAATCTTATTACGAAACCTTTCCCGATTGATTTTTTGATGAAAACCCTATTAAACTTATGAGGATGCTGACTACCAGGTCTGTTGTGACATCAACACAAATTGTTTATGAACACAGGGAGGGCTATCAGACATCATAATCCACCCATGTTCAAAATATTTGTTTTTTTCCAAAATATCAGTTTTTACTTTAATACCAGTCTCATTCGGTAACCTATAAGGACAATCCTGGAGAGGATTGTGAAGTCCATTAAACGGGAAACTTACTATTAGGGGTTGAGCTAGATTTGTCTGTGGAAATTACCGAGTTGTAATCTCGGAAATTATTCGTTAATAACTTCAGTTTTCTTTCCTACAATACCCACTCCAAACAAACGCACATCAAAGTAATTATTTTCCTAGCATGAAGGTCATTTGTGAATTTCTGACAATCGATTATCCGCAGCTTCAAGACGATCGCTGAACACTGAGAACATAATTTTTAAAATGGTTGTCTGGAGATACCCTGATTGATTCGAGAAACGATCATACTTTTATAGCTTCACATCAGACTAACTATAACAAACGCTGTTGATTGCACTGTGAGCACCAACGAGACAAACGTTTACTTAAGAAAGCTACCCGGAAAAGCATATTTAACTGCGGTTGCTCAAGAAAGTCCAGTTATCAGAAAACATTTATTCGAAGGTATATTACACTACGTCAGCTTTTCAAAATGTTACCCACGGTGCGATGGGAAAATGTTCAGGTAGAGCTGGTTTTTAAGGGTTAGTGAATTACTAATTAGGCAGTAGGTTGATAAATTCCGTTAAACGATCAGTTAGAGTCCGTCGGAACATAGAAGTCGCTAGTGTCTTCGACCAGGGAAAACAGACCCAGCGCAACCACCTATTAAGACACTTAGCGGGAGACGAAAGCGGCTTGACATACGAGGTAAAAGAGTGTCCTTGTAAATGAGCACATATATTCGTGAAACCAGAAAGAGAAAATGATAATAATGCGATATCAGTAGCTTGTTGACAAATCATGACAGATGGTTGTATTATCGGTATATTTTGCGGACACAACTTTAGTCTATTATTCCTTGTTTCAGAGAGACCGTCACAACCAGTCGGTTTAAAGCGACCTTTCTTGCTCATAAACAGTTATTTATACAATTGTTTCTACTCAGGCCTCATGATCTTTCCTAACCCACCGGGTAATCAACTGTCGGGTTAGGTTTCTTAGTATAAAAATGGTTTATTTTATTATGCGTTTGGTACATATGAGTAGCTAGGACGTACTTATCTCTGTCATGCTGTGACCTGAATATTCGCCGAAAATTCTGATAAAAACGTACTGTTATAAACTTAGAAGATTTTAGCCACAGATTCTTCACTACACTTGCCATTTTGTTCGGATGTTGAGCTGCAGTATTTTGATGAAAATCGCAACGAACTGCAACTCTAAATTCACATCAGTATATTGCATATTCGTTCTTGTTATATATATTACAAATGTATTAGCAGTTCTAATTTATAGCACAAAAATGACTGTAATCCGGAAGTGGTGTGCAGTGTAAACAATAATTCTTTTTACTTAGTAGTTTCCCTAGAATGGCACAAGAAAAGTTGAAACCATTAATGCTAGGGGAGTTTGAAAACTGTAAACAATACATCCTCCATATAGTTAAAAATGTTTATTTTGGAAATCGGATGGTTGAACAGATTATACGTGACAGAGGGAGCTGCTACAGTTGGAAGCTTTGTAACCGTGCGTAATTACCTTCAGTAAGCAGATTCCGTAGCTCGAAACGCCGGGTTCAGTTCAACCAGTTCATCTGGACACAAGTAACATAAGCTGAGATGCGTTAACACTCTGAGTGTAAGCAGTCAAGCCACATATTGCGTAATCGTCCTCAGGATTACCCGATGGATTGTATAAGCCACGTTTGCGCACACCCCGCCAAATAGGAAGTTTGAATAGGCAAATCTACTCTGAGAACATAATTTTCGGCTCACACTACACAATAGTTTTCCGGGTGGGCTGAACAGGTCAACATGGTGAACCCTTGCCAGAATGTTTCCGGAGGCTTTTAAATGGCACGCTCACCAGCTACAAAATGCTGTGCCATCAGTCGTTTTATCCAGGTTTTCGGTTTCTTGAACTGTTTTGCCTCGGTAGACGTTAGAACAAGTGCAGATCGTTTGAGATGCAAAGCGAAAAATTGATTACTGAAATGAAAACGAGTTCGGGTTTACGTAGAATTGCACATTTAGGGTTTGAACCAAGCATAGATGTTCATATGGATATATCAGAGTTAATACAAAGTTTAACCTAGACTTTACTTGGAGATAAAAATGATCCTTTTTATACGTAAATCAAAATTTCTACTTTTCGAGCAGCTCAAACTGATATAGAGTTTTTCTCAGTGTGTTATAAGCATCAGTGGCCATTTAGGTAACCTTTCGTTGGAAGTGTTTCGCTAAGCACCTTGTGTTTTGTCTGCGACCTATAGAAAGAGAAAATAAATCTGACTTTATGAAACAGGATTCTGGTCAAATCACGCTTGAATACAAAACCTGAAAACTAGATAACTGAAGTTATTGACTACCCATGTTGGTTCATGAATGACTGAAAGCCCGTCCTCAAATCTAGCGACAGATACATGTAGAAATTCATCTGCCACTAAATTCACGTTTGTGTAAAAAAACTATAAGTTTAACCGAAAAAACGATCAAAAACAAATTAAAAATGATTAACATAAGAAAACCGCCATTTTACTCCTTACCATATTACGGTTGAGGCAACATTGTCTGGGAGTAACTTGTTTAAGTATTCATCTGTCAGGTGTGCGTAACCTGTGTGAATTATGTCTGAGATTCATCTGTGTGGGGGACATGCCAGCCTATCGCAATATACGTTTTGTGTTGAAGACTTACCAGAAAGTTTCATTGAGATTATAGCTAGAAAATTCTAGGAGTATTTTTAAAACTATAGAACAGTCCGTTTGTACGGTGGAAATGGAACCGTTTTTGAAAAATAGTTCATCTTCTGTTATCTACTCAACCGGTCGCTAACAACTAACACTACTTACATCGGCACATCTCCAACGTTCGAGTAAACTGTCAAAATGCGAACTTAGTGGTATCAAGTCCGGTTTATTTTAGCTGGTAAAACGGAATACACAGAGATGTTTGAAGTTCTCAATGATACTCAAAAGATTTTGTTAGACAATGATCAAGAAAAAGCTCTCCACGAACGTATGCACTGCCCAGAATCAACAAACCTAATGTTCCACATCATCCCATTGTGTCAATGTGTGCCGCACTGCAACACAACTTAACGTGTTGGCTAGATGTTTTACATATACCGATCTGTATAGTTTGAAAGACATTTGCTAAGTTGTGAACCGTGTAGACAGTTTAAGTGATGTGGATTAAGCGATGTGTTGGCTTGATTTGCTACATATATTTAGTAACATTTCGCCTACTAAAACATTTGATATATTTTGTCGATTTGCCCTAGGCAGCAATTACCGTTTTTCGATCTTCGTGACTGAACCAAAATCACTGTCTCTTTTGTGCACACCTTATATAAGGTTACACTTACGAACTTTTATCGTTAGACGAGTGGATGTAAATGTACTGGACTGACAGCTGTGCGCCCTTCCAATAAATACCAGCACAAGCCAGTCAGCCTGTCAGACCTGTCCTTGACGTTGCAGAGAATTTGGCAGGCTTTCAGGTCAATGTAACCATTTACCGGTACACGCAAGAAATCCAACGAGCCATCTACCACCTTTATGCTGTAAATTTGGCTCCCGGTCATCCCAGTACAGTACTGAATTCACCTCCGTTCACCCTTGGGAATTTGACGTAGCCGTCTGTCTTGCCTTCCTTTCACAAAGTTTTATTGGTCAGCGCTTAAAGTTGTGCTAATGGGCTAGGCGAATTATCTCTTCTTTCCTAAACTTACGTTGAACTGCATCTTTTGAAGTACCCACGGTCGTATGCTTAATCGGTCGACCGAATTCGAAAAGCGACTGCACTTGCTGCAGTGGGGTGTGGATCAAAGATAACCGTATTCCGCACCCAACCTTTTGATACCAGTCCGCATGAAATAAGCATATTATACCGTCCGTCGATACCCCGCAGTCCTCTTTGTTCCCTCAGTCCCAGAAAGCTTAATGGCGTCATCCACCAGTGACATAACATACCAGCTATCGCCAAGTTAGCTACAACCAATCCACTCTCACAATGTATCATGTCTAGACGTCCCCGACTGACCTCCTGGCACACTTACCATTATGGGATCAAACTCGGCAATTCTACAGTTTGACATCTTTATGTCGTGTACCTACGCCATTGGTTGCTGAGGTAGGGATGAATATCGTTTCTCCTATAGTGCTACCGATTATTAACTTATGATGAGCTGTCCTTGCACGTCCAACATCTATAAATATGGTCATTAAAACCTGGCCTGTTCCTTGTCAGTCAGACCCTTTGGATAATGGATAACAGTGAGGCAGCAGTAAATCAGGAGTGTTTCAGAAATGACCAGTTTCGACCATTAAAGGTGCCTTTCGCAACATACTCGAAAAAAAAACTAACTAGCCCTCACCTAAAGAAGAAAAGTCGACCAAATCTGGGAAAAATAAGTCTTCGCCAAGTGGGGTACATTAAAATGGCAATGCCCGGATATCACGTTTGTAAGAAACAATTGCCATTTACTGTAAATCTAAAGCCTTTGCAAACGAAAGAAGACGGATGGGGAAGTAAGGATACTCGGGCGCCGATATAGAAATGTTTCCAATGACAACGAACGGGATTTGTTCACATTTATGGCTGGTCGGTTTGCGTTTCTCAATAACTCCCAGGTCCGCAAACAACGCCCTCCAAGGAGTGTGAAAACGTTAATGTAACGTCATCGTTTCAATCTCTGAAGACAAATTCACCGAAACAGTCCATTTCCTGAAACTAGCTGCGTCACGAAGCGACTGTCTCTCAAGTACCGACGTAATTCACAAGCTGGCTCACGGTCAACGTCTTCTATGCTATTAATCACTGAAAGTTTATCTTTAGCTATGTAAAGGATATATTCCTGCCTTCAAGTTTTACCTTCTGAAGCCATCTGACTACCGCCCGACCCTTTGTTCAGCAATTACAGGATGTTTTGTACCATCTTATTCAGTCGTTCGAATCATCTTTTCCTCTTGCCATGGAAAAATTAGGTTCCTACGGGCAAAATGTACCAACGCTAATCTAGTTTTATGTGAACTTTCAGAACTTCTAAACCAGATCTGGCCAAGGCCGTGTTATTTGATTTTACGTACGTCCAGCCGTTTTGTGGAGAACGATGGGGCACAAAATGTGAAGGAATGTCCAATTTTACCAGAGCGATACTTCACCTTGTACCCTACAACCCTTAGTCATCTAGATTTCTTTTTGTATACTTAAAAACGAAGTTTTCCAGATGAAATTTTGTTCTATCAACTTGAACACCGCTAATATTTGATCGCAGGTTTTATACTTCGATGGAATTTCTAGCCAGCCTCTTTGGAAAAAAACGTTGTACTCAAGTCTTTTACATAGGGCATGCTATTAGAGCGTATCCCTTCCAGATCCGGGATCAGAACTCCGATCACGTTTCCCTGAGGCATCCGTAATAAAAACTGACTTGTTAGAAAGTCTATCTGAATGCAAGAGTAACCATCATATATGAGCGATGTTCAACTTTTAGTTGATCAACTCCTCAAATTCTCAACAGCAATAATATGCACGTCTTATTTTGTCACAATTCGTGAAGGCTGTTACACTGGGCTGTACAATAAGAAAACAATCAAAGTTGATTCAAGCGCATTGCCTAGGTTGACATAGCTTTATCATATATAACAGCATGACTGGTAGACGCTGACCACTGAACTGTGACCAATGGAGATAAGTGTTTCACCTGATTGCTCACTGTGGATGTGCTCAACAGAGACATGCAAGCGTATCCACTGTATACTGCAGCAGAACTTCGCTTTTTATCGCTGGAAACCGCGGAATTTGATACAAAATATATTCCTTAGAGGTGCTTCGACTCCACAAATCTGGTTGTGAACAATCACACTTTGTTCGAGGATAAAAAGCTTTATATTCACAACTTTTCACTTCCGGCTACTTCAGTTTGTCGTAAAACTAGTTACGGCCTTCTTATTCTCTACTCTATTAATCTCAATAATAACAGTTGGAGGAGTTAGACTAGTCCAAATCTAACGCCACTCAAACGTAGTTGCAGCCCTGTTTTCAAGATAAGCTTTCCGCACAACACACTTTGATAAAGGAGCACTAGATTTTATTTTTGCTTTTATCAGTAGTATGTGTCTTCCTCCAGACCGGAATGCATACACTGGTCATTGAATCTGTAAAACTAGCATGCTGATCACAGGACCAGTAACCTCACAGCAGATACCGTCGAATGAACATAAGCTAACCCTTGACCACAACTTCGTTGGAATAATGTTCAGCTTGTACGTTCATTTCAAAAGGACGGAAAACAAAGACAATCTGTTCAATCCAGCCGATAACCTTTAGGATTAGAAACATCTCAGGTGATTTACAGTCGCTGAACCGATTGACCCAACCATGCATGGCTTGGGTTACCAATGAAAGTTGGAGTTTTCAGTTTAGCTCAAAATGTACACCATTGATACCTGAACGTGGTGTGCATTCAGATAAGCTTTCTGGTTACGTCAGACCTCACACAAGGCCTTAATCAGCCCAGTGGGTTAGTCCCGCGTTCTCTGCCAAACCCTCAGTTGTCATCCACGAATACCCGGAATAAAGAGTTGCATGTTTATTCTATGTATTTGCTGTCAAACAGGTGATGCGACTGAAAACTTCTGAAGGTGATGCCCATTTGCACATAAAGCAAAACAAGATTTTAGAAACTATTAGTCAGATGAGTAAGTAGGAACATAAATTCATGTTTAAAGTTAGAAGTGCAATCCAGTTTTCCGTACAAGTATTCACTGTGGTCGTCTCACAGGCAATCCAAGGAGAAACCGCTTGTAATTTTGTTTCCTGATTTTCTGGTATGGGAGGCCCAAAAGAAACCTTTTGTTGACCGCATACTCTTCTTCTTCTTCATCATCATCATCATTCTCCGAACGTTTTGCTATTAAAGATTGTTTGTGATATTTCAAACCGGCGACTGGCAACCCCAGCATAAATCGACGTGGTCGACTGAAAGAACTCATTCTATGACGCGTAACCGGCAATGCGAGCAAGAAGCGCTTGCTCACCTCAAGATCATTGTCGTCTTCGTCCAGATAATCTTCCGATATTGCGATGGACCGACTCAAATACAGAAGGATAAGACCCAACACTAACGGAATCCAAGAGTTGTGAGAGTTCATGTGGGTAAATATGCTGTCGAAGAAAATGCAATTAAAATTTGACAAGGTCAAAAAAACATTGGACTGCATAAAAAAGAAAACATTGCTGATGCAACTTGTTTTGTTTACTTTTCTCCAACAATCACAAAAACAACTTATACCATGGGCAGAATTTCTACCACATTAGTTTCGAACATAAACAAATATGTAGTCTTGTGACTGCGGTTGCGCTGTTTTTAGTATAAGTTTCCTAATTTTCCGGTATACTGTTATCGCAACTTACTCACCAATACTGTTATTGTAACTATTCCCAAAGCGACCGGTCAACCTGAGCAGTCTTCGCATGCTATCGTAGCTTATCGTTAACATGTGATAAATCAATTCTTCCTAAATTTCAGGTCATTGGCATCATGATCAGCACTGTCAACATCACTAGTTAAAAGTGTGAATAAACAAACCTGAACCCATAAAAACGAATTGAAAATTGTCGAAAGATTTATTCTTATGGCAACGGAAAAAAGTTTGTAAATCAATAAGCAGTTACAATACAAGGCTGACATTAAACGATGGGCCGATAAGTTTGTTTGGCTATTATTAACATTCTCAAAAATAATTCCGATAGAATTGTTTTTCCTTATCATTTAGTATAATTTAGCTAATTCGTGACAACAATACTTTTCGAAACGGGTCAACTAGAAAGTCTATGGGAATGCGACAGCTGCGATCAATTGTGGGTGATGTTCAAATTGAAATTAACCAAATCCCTGACCACTCATCAATAATTTTTGTTTGTTGTCCATCAGTTATTCATATATTTTTATTCATCGCGAGTACTGTTGCTATTGCTTACCATTAGCACTATATAAGTAAAGTCATTTTGACAACTGTGCCTGACCTGTCCACAGGTGAAATGCTTACAGGCTATAAGGACACTGTCAGCGGATCATGTTACTGATGACGACGTACAAAGTGTGCATCGCTATACTGTTAGTGTCCAAGTTTAATGAGTATGGTGAGGATCAGCGTTTGAAGAGGGGATTACGAGGTAGCAAGACATTCAACGGATCATACAGAAACCTCGTCCATGCATGCAGCAGCCTACTTGTGTACAATAACAAGGTATGGATGCTGCTAAGAATTACACGTAAGCATATTTCAGCTCTAAAGCCTAGGACGAGTACTCGGGTAACCATTAGGAATGCTGTGCCTAGGTTTTGTCGTCCAGTTATATTTTCTCTCCTCAAACAGACACATCTAAGTTTGGCCTATATCACGTAAACCGAACTCTCAAGGATCTGTTGTGGAATGAACTGGTCACTACTTGTAGACGTCACCAAAGTCTTATCACCCGTTATACAAACGTAATTAGGTTTGATATGAAATCTTTTGAAATTAGTAATTGGCTTTGAGTAGGTATGGCAAAAGTCCCAAAAGTCCAAAGCAGATTGTGTTCTCAACAGAAATTGGGGGCACTGGAAATAGCAGAAGGATGTAACATAAATCAGAGCTGTAGGTTTGTCTCAGGAGCTATCAACACAATGTATCCTGATGCAGACAAATGTCATCGATTCAACCAGGTATCGAGGTAAAATTAACTTTAACCAAAACATGTTTGAAAACAGTAAGTGTTTCGTGTTTGTCAGGGGTGAATGGAAGGTTTGTTTGTTTAATCACTTTTACGTTCCCTTCAGTTTTGAACGATGTCGCTACAAAACGCTTAATACTGGATTCATTCATTGATCTGCCAGTATTGGCTGTTGTGCTCTTGAATCATAGTACTAAAACATAAATTCATTACATAAAGGAGACCTGCTAATAACATTATTTGTTACTAGTTTGTTATCGGTGAGAACAAGTTCCTATTACGTTGGCTTAACTCGAACGGAGTCGACTAATATATGTTTAATCGTAGAGTTATGGGTAAAGAACAGTCAACTCTTATGTGAATGATGTACTCAAAATTGTGAGAGCGTTACATTAGTCAAATATGCATAGTGTGTGGAGCATCAAATTGTACGGTGGATTTGGCCAAAG
Organism: Paragonimus heterotremus; assembly: GCA_013368495.1. Lineage (NCBI taxonomy): Eukaryota > Metazoa > Platyhelminthes > Trematoda > Plagiorchiida > Troglotrematidae > Paragonimus > Paragonimus heterotremus. Next base: position 30,173 of record LUCH01000401.1, read on the forward strand.
TTATAATCGGGCAAATATTCTGCTTGATCCGGCGTGCCAACTCCATTTAGTGTTCAACGATTGTGCATCCCGTAGAAAACAATAGAACGCAAAACATCCCGTACTCCTTATCTTGTCGGTTATATCTGAAACAGACAAATAATCATCTAGAAGACTACTTGTTTGAGAGCCAATCAAACTGGTTTCGGTACATTTTAGTTTACAAAGTTCCCACAAGAAGGTAGACAATTTTTTGTTGAGCACAATCCCGCTCGGACATGAATTGCATGCTATTTGTTGATAAAGCTGGGAAACTGTCGAGCAGTTGTTAAAATCGGGTGTTCTAAATGGTCATAAATAGCTGGATGATCAACTTTTTTGCAGTGAGCCTCCACTGTATTGATACGATTGCAGTCATTTACACTAGTTTTCACCAGTGATTGACTTGCAAACTACGTTACTTGCATGAATAACCTTCTCATGTGTACAAATGTAAAATAGCGCTAAACGAGATGAATGTAATCGCATATGCTGTAGAAAAGCATGAGAGGAGTAAAAAATACATAAGGAGAAAAGATTTTTATAACAGCCTTTAGAATGGTGTTAGTAACATCAGCTTATTTTCAAATTGAACATCACTCACAATTGATCGCAGCTGTCGCATTCCCATAGACCTTCCAGTCGGCCCCTTTCGAAAAGCAGAAGCACTAGACTCGAGTTTCGCTCTCATTAGAGCTCGTCAGTAGTGCATATCATTGCCACTGCCGGGACTTGAACCACGGACACGCTGTTCATGTGGCAATCGTGTTAACCACTGCGCCATTGACCTCACGTTAGGCACGACCGAATTATCATATGTGAACGCTCAACCACTTTCGCTTGTGAGTAATGATCAGGTTGCCCGATCATCTCGAAATGGAGACACAGTTACTGTCTGTTAACTCCAATCGATAACCCCGCGATTAGGACTTCCTAGACAGGTCGAAATCTCCGATCTCATTAAACCTGCCAGTAACTGTGTCTCCATTTCGAGACGATCGGGCAACCTGATCATTACTCACAAGCGAAAGTGGTTGAGCGTTCACATATGATAATTCGGTCGTGCCTAACGTGAGGTCAATGGCGCAGTGGTTAACACGGTTGCCACATGAACAGCGTGTCCGTGGTTCAAGTCCCAGCAGTGGCAATGATATGCACTACTGACGAGCTCTAATGAGAGCGAAACTCGAGTCTAGTGCTTCTGCTTTTCGAAAGAGGCCGACTGGAAGGTCTATGGGAATGCGATAGCTGCGATCAATTGTGAGTGATGTTCAATTTGAAATTAACCAAATCCCCGACTACTCATCAGTAATCAGCTTATTTGTTAACGGAAGAACAATCGAGATTACGCAACCTTGAATATCTGATGCTTGGGTGATTGATTGAATACTACTGCAAGGTTTTGTTTCTGATTTCACTGGACAAACTTAAGTAATCCTTAATAAGTTGTTAACTCAGGTTTTCAGTCGTTTTTGATTCACACCATTGAAGTCACGAACCGTAAATATGGCATTGCGATGGTGTGTAGACTTTTTGTCAACCAATGACCTTTGGTTCATCAACGTTGACCAAAACCTCTGTTGAAGTTTTGTTTATCCAGAACAGGTAACTTGATTTAACAGTTACCCGGGCCAGTGCAGTTTTTACCGGACGGTGATACAAAATGATTACAAAACATAAAACTACAGAAAGTTGCTTACCGTTATCAGTAGCCTTACCTCGAAACGAACTATCACTAACCGACAAACGAACTGTATTAGAAACAATTCGTAACTGATAAGTGGATTGAGAATAACACAACGTTATGACAAGTTGCATTACTGTACGTTTCAGCCACCTCGGGTGGCCTTCTTCTGGGAGTGGTTGAAACGTAGAGTATTACAAGTGGCTCATAAACTTGTATTGTTTTCAACCCGTTTATCAATAACATGTTAAACACGACGCCCAAACTGTTTAACTTCATTCGTACAAAATTTGGTACGGGTATCTTACAACTGATTAACAATTTGTAACGTTGTGTTTTATTTTTTACCTGAACCATGTGATCAGTCAATTCTATGCACAAAACCCTACTGAAAATCACAGACAAATCCATAAGGTTTGATGTTCGTGTGTCTAAAATATTAATTAATGTCAAATATCAGACTGATTAAATCGGAGTTCTAGGAGATTATGAGGTTTTTATGAGTTAACCACCCCAGCTATTTCCATATATTATTCAACGTTATGGTCCTTATAAAGATTTATGCATATTTGGAAGTTCTTCATCTCTATAAAATTCATGAAAGTTGAGAGTGTTACGCTAACTGTTTAAATGTGGCATTTAATGGCATTTTGTATTGCATTGGGAATCACAAATAGAACACACTTTTCCTCTTTGTATGTATTATTCTTCAGGGTTTCATATTTCAGTCCACAAAACGGAGTGCGACTTAAGATGATTAACAGAGACAAGGCAAAAATCCGGTTTTATAAAAGATTATTTTTCGGAAGCATACTACGTGAACGTAATTAATTACAATAGACAAATATTAAAGTTCGGGCTTATGAACAGATTATATTTTATGTCTTTTGGTATTAGACGAGGAAGGTATCGGTGACTTTATTGAGGAATGGCATAAAATTGGTTACCACAATGCATACACTGTAATGTTAGCTCGAGTAGTTCCTTTAACTCATTGATTCATCTTGAACTGACTCTAAAATGCACGACAGAAACTGTAACGGCTAGTTATACTGAAAATATGTGATCGTCTGACTACATGATATTGTGGCTGAAAGGGTCTTCCATGGAACAACAGAAGCATATCATACTAGAAAATGCCCACGGAAATTATTAAAAGACAGGGCAGGAATAAAAATTAGGTTTACATAAAAGAGCATATAAGAGTAAGCATGTTGGAATGGCGGTGATTATGGCAAATCGCATTTCAATTGTCACGAATTATTGAGAACTGTTCAATGTGACAACCATTTGTTATCGAATTCACCCAAAGGAATTGACAAAATCCACAAGTGTTTTGGTCATTTATTCATCAAACTAGCTCACGATTGCAGACGTCTGTTAGTAACTTTGGTAACTGGTTCCACTGAGGTTAACGCACGGTCAGCATCGGTGAGAGAGCCACGGTTGGCGCATGTGAAACAAACACAACACATTCAAATGATAACATGTTTGTTCGAAAAACAATAAATAGGGTCCTCCCAGATTACGGAGTATCAAAATACCATAGACATCTGAATAAAACCAATATTGCAATTAAACGAGATCGCACCTTAAAAGATGTAAGTAGTCCTGGCGCAAATTGTCTAACGTTACAGTCCTGTTCACAGGTGTTTGGAGTCCTTTGAGGACATGAGGCGACCTCTATCTGTAATGGCTTTTTAAGGCTATCATGTAAGCCGTCAAAACCCCGAGCTCATTTTTTGGTGACTCAAAAACGTGGCATCAATCTCGCACTGAAGCGTTGAAAGTTGACAGCGTTGGTGTATATACAGTTGCTTTACTACGTATCCGTAAGCCGCTCACATTCGGTTGATCTGCTCTCAAAATACAGGTCTAATTAGTATGTTTTTGTTACGCACAAAGTCAACCTAGAAGTGCTACGAATAAAGCAAGTTTGATTATGTTACACTAAGACTGTGTTTTTGTAACCGGGGTTTCAGTTTGTAATTTTCTTGATGAATCTTAAATTAGCAAATCAAAACGTGACCTTGGTATTAAGATTACCATGTCAGAAACTAATAATGTTGTCGAGGTCAACCGTACAAGGTTTAGCTAAAACCCCTTACTGATGGTGAAATGTCATACCGTAAATTCGTGAGTATCTAGAATACTAAATGTTTCACAATGAGAAACAAACGTTTACATAGAGATTTCCTATGTGTTAGGAAAATCACACAATTTTAAAACGCAGACATTCAGACCAGTTGTAATCAGAAGAATCATGTCGAAAGTACCACACTCTTCTCACAGAGCTTGCAAACCTCTTCGGCATGACATCTACTAGACGTGCTGCGTTAAAAACCAACTTCTTGACGAGTTTCGCAAACCAGGTGCTCAACTGCTTTCAGCCAGACAAAGTACGTTCTTTTATTTCGTACCAATGTTTCAGGTGGTCTAATCATTCACGGAAAAATGATTAATAGTTATCAAAACGGATTAAATACCGAAGGTATTTCAAAGACGTTGGGCCCTACTAGGCCATTCTGATTACCGATTAGTCACTCAAAAAACATACTCATAACAACAAAGAAAGGCTTATATTATTGCAAAGCACAATACGTTCTATCTAGTCTGTTTAAAGTCAGACCCATATATTACAGAGTTTTAACTGAAATAATAAAATTGGAAAACAGACGACAGTAAACAAATAAATAGACTTACTAACTTAGACTTCAACTTCTTTTCAGTTGGTTTTGTTTGCACGTTTTTAGTAAAATTTTCAGCATGCTGAGGCTGTTAAACTACTGTACTGTTTTTATACGGCCGGTCACCTTAAACAACTCATTGAAGCAAGGGTTTTCTGTTTGCTGGCGGTTGATTGGTTGATACACGATTTAACGATACTCACCGCTGATGGTATGGCCACCAGAACTGACTAGCCAATAAGATTTCAGATTATTTTACTGCTTATGTCAAACCTCATACGGAGATCAATCACTTTCGGTAATATCCCATTATGAGCTGCAGTGACGTTGTAGCAAGTAAACGTGTTACAGAGTACGTTTTTCTTTCAAACGTCAAAACAGCACCTTTGAAGAAGGTTCATTTTTCTTGGACTATTGCAAGGAAATTTCGTGAGAACATTTAATGGCGCAATGAGTGGAGTACTGTTTTTAAAATGTAAAATCGTGATAATTGACGAAGTGCAGCAGTTCGTAGTGCCAAATAATTTACCAAAGTATTCTACAAAACGTTAAACGTTTTTATTTTCCGACAGTAATGTTTATCATGTGGTAAATCTTCCTCCACTCTTTGAAACGCCCTGTGATCACCTGAACGTTAAACCCATAAATCGCTGTATATACCCGTACGTGATTTGCGTATGTCAGGTATTCTCCATTTATTCGTTCGTTTAACAGCAAATCAAGCCTACTAACATCATTTTCAGATAACTGAATGGGCTTCCCAAAGTTCGTAAATTTAGATTTCCATTACGCTGGATTCCGGGCATGAATACTGCACCACCGCATACACTATCTCAAAGACTATCTGGAGCACTGGAACCAACCGGAACAGCAATAACCGTGTTTAGTCTGAAAGTCATGTTTGAGTAATGAAGTCTGTCCACTATCTTAATGTCAAAAATCATCAGGTGCCTTCCTATGGTGCTAATTTACCGCTCAAAGTCGTGTCACTCACAAAAGTAGTAGAATACTTAAGTAGCCGTATTAAACAGAATCTAGTTGACGTTTGTGTTCTCGTCGAAAAGTCGAATGGTTATTAGTTCCCAACTTTAATGTTGGAGTTCAATCCCCCTGTGAAATGCGCAGACAGAAATTTAAGGTAACTTTGGCGTCCTTACTTAATCGATTACTCTCAGATGTATTCATTACGAAAGCAGGACTTACGGCAGTTAGGAGCAGTAGGTTCAAAATTTCTGTTTTACGGTCGTTTTGCAGAGGACATATTTAGCGTGATCAACGAAATGTTGGTGTGCGTGGTATTCTACTGAATGATAATCGTGATTATCGGAATAAGCAGTTCAATCTTAAGTAAGGGAGAGAAAAGACGTCAACTTTACTTGATTTTGCCGTGCATCTCAACATAACCGTTTTTATCCATAGCTCCGTTCATGAGACTAAGACGTGAACTCAACAGTAGAATGAATTCTTGAACTTTCTTACACTGAAGAGGAGACGGAACATGTATTACTGTCTAACCAATAAAACAGAAGAGATATGCGTACTAGATACTATAAACAATGAACTGCAGATTTTATCACAGGCACTGAGTTTGGGCAGACATTTAGAAAGATTTCTGGAAGAGAGTATGGAATTAAAAAATACACAACCAGTGACGACAATGGTGGCAAAAAGCCAATTATTATAATTTTGACATAAAATTGATGCAGCTAATGAACTGATTAGTGGTAACCCTGAAAGTGAAATAAACAAAACTCACCTCATCACAGGACTGATCGTATCATTTAAGTGCAGATCGATATGAATGTCAGATTTTAGAAGTTGTTTGCCAAAGTTCTTCAGTATTTACCTGTCGTATTGCTTCCTACTCCCTGTCGTCTGAATCCGATGTTGTAGCTGTATGAAATACAGCTCCCCTACAAACTTTGAAAGCTGGCATGGCACCTTATTTCACATAACATGTCTAAATCTTCAAAATCTATAAGACGAAATCAGTGGATTACTGCAGCACTATTCCAGCAAATACTAACGGAGGGCCAAGGTATAGCATAACGTTATGATTGAGCAAAAATCACATGAAACTGACGTTTCATTACGTCCGATGTAGATGTCTGCCAACTGTATGCAAATGTACCATTCAGGTTATCTGCGGAGTTTAAGCTTGTTTATATCCCTGTGAAATATCGGGTGGGTATTTCAAGAAGCTTTTGTAAGCGTGTACGTAGGGTATACAAGTTCAGCTGATTCAGAAGCTAGATCTTCAAAAGTATGTGATGGCAACGGATTCACAGAAGGGACTATCGCTGTTTGGCATACTGATGGAATGATTAACGAAAAACACTAAAAAGACCGATCGAATATTATGCTGTATAGAGACCGTAGGGAAATAATATTTTCATTTTCGTCAAATTCGGCACTAAAACCGATTTTTAATCATCATTTGCTGAGTCAGCATACATTATGTTAAATTTTACTATGGGAACAAAATAAGAATACATACTAGCTTTTTGACGTTGCAGTAATGAAAGTGCTGAATGGAGTAAGTTTCCGGACAAGAAATATCCATCCGTGCGTCAATAAAGCGGAAGCAAAGCGTGAGAAGATGTTCAGTAGACCACAGCAATAAAGCTGGTACTTACGACGTGTTTGAAAAAAAACCCTGACTTTAATGTGAAATATTTCGAGCTATTAGTTTTCTTGACAAATATTTAACTCGCGAAGTCCTAAGTGTGCCACTGACCAGAAGACTCGACCCAACCCAGAAGATGGCTTTCGGTCCGCAAAGTTAAGGGTATCGTTCTAATCTAAGCCAGTTGTACTCCTCTAGCTTGAAAATCCCACTTTCATTTACTAACTTTCTTGTTCTTATGGGACAGGTAACACAAGCCGCTCACAAACGAACTTGTCTCAAAAAAACATGGCATCACCATCTTGCTTGAATGACTGCACATGAATGTCTGCATCACATTGTTGGCTCACTCAGTCTACTACATTCATTGAGTTACTATGTATGTCGCATTTAATCTGACCTACCGCGTCGTACTTATTCACACCAAAGCTGTGGAATGTTATATTCTTGCCGCTACGGACTTTATCGCAAGCCAGCTGCGAAACCTTAATTGCCGACAGCAGAAGTCTTTTATTCAAGCAGTTGAGTTGCCGTTGACGTTGGATCAGGTGACACGGTGCCAGGAAAAATCACGTCCGCAATCTTCAAAAAATAATAGTTTCACGCTAAACCGAGGCCCACGAAGTTTTCTTTTGACAATCGTATTTGTTTACATTGTGGCCTGAAGATGGCGTACGTGCTCGTAATTTCGTCAGGTCTGAAAATACTAACTCTTCCAACTGTAGACTTCTTGCTTCCCATTTCAAAAGTATCGTAACAATCCGAAGTAGCTTCCAGTGCTCACCGTACGCACATTTTTACAAGTTATTATTCAGAAACGTGGTGGCTTCTACTACTACCTGTGTGATATCTTTTGGTAAGGATATACTGTACTACTTACTTTGTTGTGCAGTATATAATTAACCTAAAAACATACTCTCATCAAAAGACCCATCTTAAAAACTTCGAATGGAGAGTTATTTGAAAATATTTGGAGCGTCGTCTGCTTTCCTCGTGAATTTTCTGGTGAGGTTTAACTTTTGAACCTGTTGTGTAACTCAGATTATTTTAACCATCTACAAAGGAATATAACACATTAGTCTTTGATATAAACGCATCATCTTGCTTTGCTATATTCTGCTGTACGGAATTAGAGGACTTGCATGGCTTGAGTCAGAAGCTCAGTTTGGTCAATTAAATGGTCTCAGGTTTTCATTAGGATGTATTCTTATGCCTGGCCCTAGACATGAACAACTGACCATATCATGCAATGGTGAAATGGCTAGTCGAACTTTTGCAACTAATCCACGACAGACTAGCTCCACGTAGCCTCAAAAATACGTTTCAGTTCATTGGACCTATGAACTATAAGACGGTTGATAATGAGGAATTACCATTAGACATGTGTTCGCTGTTTACAAACGTGTCACTTAGATTCTATGCTTGGATACACCCACTGGAATGATATTAAATTTGAAATGTCGGATGAACAAACCATAAACCTATTGTTAGTTTGCACCTATAACATACAATTTCAGCTTGATAACAGAATCTAGTGCCAGAAGTATGGGGCAGCAATGGGATCCCCGCTGGGCACACTGCTGACGTTTTTCTGGAGATGAATGAGCACACAAAGCTAACAAGATTAATGGAACAGTTCATACAAACGTTATGTAGATGTCATTATCTGTGTCGTCAGTAGCAACATTGATACTGACATCTCATGATTATTAATTAACTCAATTAACAGAAAAATGAAGTTCACTATTGAACAAGACAGCAAATTGACTTTCCTTGATGTTACACTAGCGAAACATCCAGACGAACTGACTCAACGAGGCATACATAAGAAACAAACAAGGAATAACCAGTAGTTCCACTTTCACATCTTTGTTCAGCTGAAGCCGAAATGGAACCTGACACGCTGTCTAGCAAACTGAATGCACGAAACATGTACTGATGACATACCAGACGAAGAGCTCTAGGTCTTATATGAGATGTTTCGTGCTAATGAAGTTTCGAACAAATTCCTGACTCAGAATTTGCAACACAGGGAACCACAAAACTGAGCTTGCATTGCAAAGCGAACTATCAGGTGTTCCACTGTCCAGAAACCTAGACACGACCTTGAGTACAACGTAAATATCACGTAAATACTATCCGGTTTTGTTGACGAACGGTCAACACCGAAAGATTTCCAACACAGTCTTCCCCAGTCCTGTCTACTAAGATGGCACAGTCAATGTAAAATAGGTGGTAAATGTCGTATCTTGACCGCTGCGGAGGTTATCGGAATCCGGCTACAATACCTTGATCTGTGTGCGCAGAAATCTTTTGTTCATGCACCGAAGTTACCACAGCCTGTCGTCATTGAAGCACTTGACATGGCAGCACAGTAACCATGTCCGTAATCCGAAAATGGTACTAGATTCACACTGTATTAAATTCTACACAATCCCGGCTTAAAAATTGATTTCATGATGAATGTGTTCTGTTTGGCCCGAATATGACACCGAAAACGAGCTTATTAGTTATGTTTCAACCTTTGACGATAGATAACAGAAGTTTTATTCGCTAGAAAAATCAGGTAACCTGAAGTTTACTACTGACTCGAAAGAAATTGACTAATTTCAGTTTACAAAGGAATAATTGTGGCTTGGATTTTAGATAATTGATGCAGCAAAACTGACTAAGCAGACTCGATAGAGCACGTGGTTTTTGTTTACATTGCAATTGCCAACTAAACTGTACTCAGTAGGAAAGAGAGCGTGGGCAGTAGGAAAAATAGTGCGTACTTTCTTACTGTTATTTCCGGTTGATTCACGCAAGCGCTGAACTAAATACATTAGTGTAACTTACGCCAAAATCAACAAGGCAATCGTTTCGTATATTTCAGAACAATCACTACGTTTTTCCTGTGTTTTCTTCTATGAGAAATAATTCCAATAAAATTAAAAGAAACAATATTGAAATTTGTATGAAATACTTACGAAACATGAATAAAGTGAACCAAGTGAAGCATCACAAGAGACACGTTGTCAAGCGTTGCCAGTCAAACAATCATTTCAATCAACGTGTTTCAACAATAAATAGTAGAAATTTACTTCCATTGTTATCTTGTTTGTATTGTCTTTAAAATCATGATTTTCAAATAGCGGGCTACCAATAGGACGTGTCCAAAAGTTCATCTGAATTGTACAGAAATAGATAGTTAATACAAGTATTATTCTGATTTTTCTTACCCTGTGGTAGTTCGAATGATGTAAAATCGGATTTTGGAAAGCCCATATTTTCCAGTTATGCATAATATAACTCATCAACTCTGCCACGAAACCCAGGAGTAACACCATTTTAACACTCTACAACTGAGTTGTTGCATTCCAGCGTTATATGTTTGTATTCGAAATCGTTGAACTGTATCCCATGGCTCAATTTCTGAGTAATAGACTCTGTGGGAAATTTCTGTGATATTGGTCGAGAAAGGGCCGGTTATTTACTGACGTCTGGTTCATGCTACAATTTCGAGTACATCTGTGAAAGATGCCAACCGTAAGCAAAGCCTTGTTCCAGTAAGGTGAATACCCGGGGATTTTAACTGTTATACTCTGAACATCCCTGACGTTCGCAATTAGTTTCTGTATCTATTCAGACTTCATTAGCTGATCTCTTTTGCGTAAAGAAGTCTTACTGTCAATAGTGCTTTTTAATTACATAATTCACTCACTCTTTCGGCAGTTGAACTTAGTTTGCGTGTAGGATAAGTGTTCTGATTAGTTATATTGTAACTACACGTTTTGACATGATAACTCTTTTCTTCCTAATGTGAGGTTAACGGTGAAAAGGTCAACACGGTTGTATTACTATAACACGGGTTTTAGTTCAAATCCTCGTTGTGACAAGAATATGCACTTACTAGTCCGGGAAGGAAGAAAGTCTAAATTAGTGATTCGGTTCAAAAGAGGCCGGCGGAAACATCTTCTTGAACCCAAAAATTACGGTCAGATGCGATCAGTTAACAACATACAAAGCTTGAAGATGTTTTACTCATCTCATTTAACTCTTAACACAACTCTAAAATCAACTATTTATAAATGTGAGTATGTTGCCTCTGACATTTCGAGCAAAAGCGTAGCTTGTGTGTAAATAAACGCACATCTGTCATTTACCATATACTAACAGCTGCTTTCTTTCTTATGTGATGAAGTGATAAAGGGTTTAGTACAACAATTCTCAGTATTTACTAACCAAAGATATTTAACTCTGAGGCAGTTCTAAATTTCTGTGTGTAGCAGAACTGAATTGGTGTTTACGCTTAGACATTTCTGCACCAGAAATTAAGTACATGTCAAGATTTATATAAGCTGTTTACGTGAAGCTGTAATACGACGCTTCACAGTTAAATATTTTCTTTCTCTTTTGGTTGGCTGAAGACAGTAACTTTAACCCAAGTTATAAGTCTTGGTTTCGGAGTTACCGGGTGGACTGAACAGAGTAGGTGCATTTAGTCTCCTCCCAATAACGGTTACGCCAGCTAAACACCATTCACTCGAGGTTGTGGTTGAAGGTCTGGATATGCTCATTTGACCGCATATGTTATGAAGTTACTGTTGTTGTGGTCAACATGCTAGTCTTACAGATACGATGACCGGAATGTGAATTCCGGTCTGGAGGAGCATATGTACTACCGATAAGCCCTAATAAGGGTGAAAATCAAATATAGTGAATCCTCTAGCAGTGAACTGGCCAGAAAGCTTATTCTGATAGAGAGTTGTGATTGATGTTCAATTTGAAATGCTCGAAATTTTGGTGTTAAAAAAGAGTGTTTTGATCTGTACTCCGAATGTTTTAACTCAAGTCCAATTATTAATTGCCCTACCAAGTGTCTGTTCACATAAGGCTTTCGAGAACTTAAACCTAGTTTGTCGAAAATGTTTGCACCACTCGTTATTCGTCACTTAAACAACAAATTTATTGAAACGTAACATCATCCTACTAGTTTACTAGACAGTTTACGGTTTGTAAACCCCAGATAGATTCAACATGCTCCATGAAAATAAGCTTCAAAAAGGCGAAAGTTGGTTGATCTTGCAACTCACGAAGTTCTTTGTCCTGATGTGGTTATTCTGATCTGCCCATAACTTAATGTTTCAGACGGAACACATTCTCTAACATGTGTAGGTACACTCAAAAATTCCATTAAGTTTTGTCTCCCGGATTTAAATTTATGATTCAGTGACCCCCTTAAAATATTCAAGCGAGTTTGCCGAATAACACAGACTAGTTCAGATTTCGGTGGGTTAACACCCCAAACCAGCATGCCTCCTCGTAGATGCGATTGCAATACGGTTTGGCGGTTGCAAATGTTCGGGTCCTCGGTCAACTTAAAAGCTCAGACGATCTACTGTCCTTTTGGCCTAATAGGTGTTTCGTTACTGGGTGGTTGTATGAGCAACAGTGAATGAACAACAAAAACGCGGTCCTCATGCATGAATCCAAATTGAAACGGAGCAGTAGGTCAGCAGACAACCTGATGACAGATAAATGTATCTTCAGGTGTTTGTTATTGCCTGTGAAGTAAATCTTATTTCTGAGGGTCATTTTATGTCTTTAACGTTGAGTGGGACTCGAACTCAAGAAATAAAAATTTTGCCGGCGATCTAGAAGATGAACGCCGAAATAGGACCAATTTTGTACGTACAGGTTTTCATATGCCAAGAAGTTTTACAGTGTCTTTCTGATCAACTCTAAATACTGAACACGTTTCAGAAACCACTCTATGTAAACCACTCTTCCGAACTATTACAAGGTGTACAAGATGTCGCTGTACTTTTGCACAAAATATTATTTTCTACAATCTATAGGGTAACGCAATATATATATATATACATATATATATAACCACCAACCCAGTAAGTGATCAGTATATGAAAGGTGACCGCTTACATTGGACTGCCTTTTAATGTGATAACATTGTGCAATAAACAGCAATAGAAAATTACTTGACTCAACTGGAATCCGTGAGACGGCTTGTTTTCAGAGGTTACCAGCATCTTCAATCATAGAAGATCAAGTTGTCAGTGGCAACCTATACTCTGTTCAAAAATTTAAGTACAACTGCTTAAAAGGAGAACTGCGAGGTGCTCATGCCCCAGAGTGAAGAAATATTTGTTTAACCGGGTTTAAAATTTAGCGATAACAGAGGAAAGTGATGCTGTGAAAACAAGTCAGTGGGTGGTTTCCGCATTCACTAGGGAAGTCATGAAGGTAAGTCTCACTACCGATCTGGTTTGTGCATTCAGAATAATGTTATGTCATTGCAGCCTAAGGTACCTACGGCTTGCTGAAGCGGTCGTAATCATCTACGCGAAGCCTATTTCTTGCGTTCGAAAAAAGGTTTTTTGACCGTGATCTTTTCCTAGTCCTGCTAACCTCTCCCATACCGCTGGTTCCATTTGTATCTCCAGTTTTTGCTATGAAATACCCCCCATCACTTTAGCGTAAAGGGTACGTTGAGTCAGCACGAATTGGATGCATCTAATACTCTCTGTGTTTTGACTGTTTTGACGAAAACGCTGTCTAGTGACACTTGTTTCTCATCCACTATTGCCTCAACTATTTGAACAATCCGCTCTTTGTAAGATTTCGTCTGAGGGAAAAGCATGTCCAGATAATTGGTGAGTAAGTATTCTAGTGACAGTATTTTTGTTGATGAATAAAATAATACTATATTTTGGAGAGATTTCTCACAATTGGTTTATTGGTTTGACGGCGAAGAATTCCCTCGAAACTGCACAAAGAGCCTTTTCTTTGTGTGCCGTAATCGTTAGGCGTTCTAATGAAATACCACATCAAATTGTCCTCCGTAAATCGATTATAGATGAACAACACTGGTTGACTTTCCGTTACTCACCAGGTTTGTACGCACATCATGTGAGCGCTGAGCTTTGAGAACAAACGTTTGTCTGAAGAAACCGTTGATCATAATGGGCGTAATGACAGAATGATATCTTGTTCACTTATGAAGAAGGAGGGAACTTCCTTCGATTGGAGTTAACACGACATTTACCTTGTCCATCATCGAGACGATAGAGCAACTAGATCGTGACTCACAAGCAAAAATGGTTGAGAGTTCACATGATTATTCGGTCGTGAACAGTGTGAGGTCAATGGCGCAGTGGTCAACACAGTTGCCTCATAAAAGCGTGGCCGCAGTTCAGGTCCTGGCCGTGCCAAGAATATGCACTACTGTTGAGCTCTAATCAGAACGGAACTCGAGTCTAGTGCTTGTTTTCGAAAGAGGTCGAATGGACAGTCTATGTGAATGCAACAGCTGTTTGTTCAACACTAGCTGCGACGGATTTGTTTGCCATGTTAATTAATGATACTTTTGTCTAAGTTCTACTTGTTCCTTCCTGATTGCGTCGTTAAGCTGGTTGAAGCCCATATTTTTTTGTTATTCTGTATGTGGAGAAATGAAAGGCATACAGTTCGTAATACATGCATTCAATCGTAACTACAGGATTAGATCTAATTAGTATAATTGTTCCATCATAACCGTGCTTTGACTAGCTGATGTTAATTTAGCATGCGAATGTACAAATCAGCGATTTTCTGCATGTTTCGCACTGGCTTTTGATTCGACTTTAGAGCAAAATGTTCAGTTCATTAAGATACCTTGGAGCTGGTAAACTCTGCTTTACAAACTCGTTGTGCTATGTAGAAAACCAGCTAGATACACATATACAAACAAAAGCAATCAGGTCCCAGTACAACCACCGAGTAGCTCAATATAGTAGGTTTCGACCCAGGCTGAGTATAAACATCAAAGAGAAGATATGTACCTACAAAAGACGCATCGTGAGCTTGAATCAATTCAAACAAGTATCAATTTGTACGGAGTTAAGCGATATAGGCTGTATATGAAAATAAGCCAAGGTTTGCGATTATGTACAATACTTTGTAGATCAAACGGAAAGTGGATGAACAGCTTTTTCAACCATAGTGGAATTGCAGTCTGAAACATGAGACTTACCTCACAAGAAAAGAATGAAGATTATTTTCTCTCCGTGTAGCAACACACTAACGTGAGGTGCAAAAACAAACCCAAACTCTGCATTAGGTTCACTAAAACAAAAAGGATTTAATGAGCTTTCTCAGTAATAGTCCAAGGAAGGTGTTTGTGCCGAAAACCACCAAAACTAAACTGTACCCGATTCGAAAAGATTCGTACAAATGGAGTAACCATAATGCCTCGTGAAAAATGGCATTACACTCACTGGCATTCAATTACGGACCACCGAAAAAATGATGAACGTGTTGAGGACAAAATATAGTGTAACGCACAGGCTGCTGAGTGCACTCACCGTGGATCTAGTACTATACATGAATCATCAAGGAAATCAGGAACTTTCTTGTATGGTTCTGAAACCCTGAAGGTAGTTTGTTCAATTTATCATCGTATTTTCTTGAAATAACTCTTCTGAGATTTAGTTGTGCTGTTTATCTTAGATTTAATGGAGTCCGTGGATCAGCGAGGATGTTCGGAGCACTAGCTGTAATTGTGCACAATCTCAGTCTGTCTCGAACATCTAGATGGTATTATGGCTTTATGAAGCATGGCAACATAAACAATATATGCGTACTAGTCAGATTTCGTCGAAAGCACATAAACTGTCTGGTGGTTGTTGTTGCATACTGCCCGTACTGCTTATGCTACCATACCTCACAAAAAATATAATTCCTTCTAGGTACTTCAGGCAATCTGCGTTTCTTTACAGTTACGGTTAGTAACCGTAACATCAGCACCCATCTACGGACTCCGAGGAGTTCTAGATAAACGGATCAGATAAACGGCGCAGATGAGTACATTTCTACCAATTTCATCATCTGTTGTTCACACGGATACGTATAGTTGGTGAGTAGTAGCAACCACGGAACCGGTCATGCACCTCCGACGAATTGTGACCACCAAACTTTTACTACTTACGCTACAGTGTCACCGTATTTATTGTAATCATCCACTTATTTAATACACCTGAACTAGCAAGACTGCAAAACCAAGCTGAGAATAAATGACAAGCCCAATGAATCTCCTAAGAAACGAAGAGGTTCACGTTTTATGAATACTGACTAACAAATGAAAGTGAATAGCATTTTTGAGAGTATAAATAAAATGCTCCTACTCTCTCCCGATCTAGCACAACGCAATCGCTAGTTAAAGAAGGGGTAGTTGCAGTCAGACTCTGAAGTCCAGGCTGCTCACAAGAAAATAACGTTTAAACCTGATGTGGCACCTCTGGTCAGTGTTCTACAAACTACTTGAAAGTACGTCGGCTGCTGGCCACAGGAAAGTGGCCTTCAAGATACTCATTGAGAATCTAATCATGCGCATATATATATATATATATATATATATATATATATATACGTCAATTTGACTGTCATTCACACAATTCAGACACAATGCTTAGTCTAAGTTTGATATGTAGATTAAATGAACTTTTGCAAGTGTAGGCGATAGCTTAAAATGTTTGATGTCATTTGCTTACAACTGTAACATCTTTCCATTGTTATACAGATGAAAAACTCTCCTATGATTGCAGGAACAATTAGACATTCATTGTTTACTTTTGTCCTCGGTCTAAAATGTGCCATCTATAACGAAGTGGTTACGCAAGTTGATCTCCAGAGGAATTCTCGCGTTACCGTCATTCATTCAAGAAAGCAGTTTGAAAGAAATATCTTCGATACCGCCCGCTGTGGTTAGATAGTATTTTTGGTGGCTGACAAAAATGAAACAACGAAGTGTGAACTTTCTTGTGGTTATCGATGGTGTACATATATCCGAAATTTGACACTGACTATGTTTGTTACATAAGCGTTAAACGTGCCTTTGGTTAACACCAGCGAATGCGATATTAACGTCTATTCACAAGTGCTCCGGGCTATCTCACACCAGACCGTTCCGATTTGCTAATCAGACCGCAAAAACAGTAAACATCTATTGAGATTGTTTATTCTGTTCGTCAACTTTTCTGCAATTGGTTGTTCTGCTTATGCTGTCCGATAGACGTGCAGTGCCCAGTTTATTCGCCTTTGTGTAGAAAAGGTTTTCAATGAATTCTTAAGCTTGATGTTTAATATGGTTAAAATTCGCATCCGATTTTGATTGCAAAAGATGTCGTCAGTTGTGTGATTTCCGATTTAAATTAACCGAACTACCATATATTCATCAGTAACCTAGGCTGTTGTCTATTAGGTGCATTAAAGTCGGAGGTTTCGGCCTGATGCAGAAGTGCACAGCTATCGACTGGAGTTAATAGGACGGTTACTGTCTTTCATCAAGATGATGGGAACACCTGTATTTGAATCACAGTGCTCAGATGAAGTAACTTGGGCTTGACTGACACGAGGTTCCTGGCGTAGTGTACTCAGCACTGTTACTTCATGGGAAGCATATACGATACTGACAACCGTTACCAATGGCAATACTCATATATAGTGCTTCCTTTTGAAAACAGACTGGCTGAAACTTCTATGCAAACGCAAAGCTGTAATCACCTGAGTCATATTTAAATTAAAAGTAAGCAAATTTCTAACTTCCTCATAGCAGTGTTCTTGTCATAGTTATTCCTGAATATGGGAGAACCTTTCGTCCACTTAGTTCGACATTCTTCTGTATAACAAGTGACAGCATTTGACCAGAGTTCACACAACTCTGACGACCGTTTGTATGTCTTCTGTACATATATATATATAGTAACATCCTCTGGTATGGCTCATGTATGCCACAGGTTGCAACAGGGAATAGAAAAAGTTTTGTGGAGAAAGAACCCGCGTTTGAACGCGAAATAATTCATTATATTACGATTACCGATATTCTGCTGAATTGCCCAAGCTGCCCCGTTGAACAGCTCATCTGTTTAGATATGATGATGATCTCAGTGGCTTCGATCTAACAGGCAGCATTTACAGACACTGCTGAACGAAACGGAATGCTCATCGGCCTTCTTTGGTAAACATCCATTAGTTAGTACTCACAGTCAGTGATGTCCGACTTGCTGTATAAGACACACGATTCGAAATGCATTAACTTCTATTGAGTCTTAATTCGTCACACAGTTAAGTGGAGTTCATGACTGCTATGCATGTGTACACTCCAGTTACAAATAGAAACTTTAGAGCTTTACATCTATCCACTTTAATACTTACACGTAAATCTCGTTCACAATTCCCAAAGTTCAGTAGAACTTTGTTAGTCGTTGCCAAGATAACTGAGGAAATTGATTGTCATTCATTTAGCAGAGAAGACCCATGATGCAAACAGAGCACTGGTGTGTACATGCTCAGGTGAAATGCCGTCCTGTCAAAAACAACATTCGAGGGATTCATGACTAAAATCTTTTTCGAAATACTGTCATAATCCTGCGTTCATCATGTGTATGTTAGCTTCTCATTGATTCTACTGATTTTTGACAATTCAAAATATCCGTTTAGCTCGGTTTGAAATGTTTCTTAGAATATTAATGTGAATTGAGGGAGATTTTGGTTTTAATATATAATGAACATCACCCAGGATTTATCGTAGCTGTCGGATCCACATAGACTGTCCATTCAGCCCCTTCGAAAACAAGCACTAGAATCGAGTTCCGTTCTGATTAGAGCTCAACAGTAGTGCATATTCTTGCCACGGCCAAGACCTGAACTGCGGCCACGCTTTCATGAGGTAACCGTGTTGACCACTGCTCCATTAACCTCACATTGTGCACGACCGAATTGTCATGTGTGAACGGTTAACCACTTTTGCTTGTGAGTAATGATCTAGTTGCTCGATCGTCTCGATGGTGGACACAGTAACTGTCGTGCTAATTCCAATCGACGACCTCTCAAGTAGGACTTCTCTCCAAGGTGAAGTCACACAACTCACTAACTTGTTGTTACAGACTAACTGCCGAGATGACTGACTTGTTGAGGCACTTATGAATTGAGTAGATACTGGGTGTGCATTTTACTGAGTTGCACAAAGCAGCCTCTTGAGATCAAGTGGAATTGAGATTCGAATAGGATGCGCGAGCTGGCTGATTGTGTCATGTCACGTTATAATTCGTTCAAACGAAAACATCTATAATTCCTTCATTTCAAGATATCACCAGTCACGCATTTCACTAAATACATCTCAGTCACTCAAACTCACAATTTCCCGAGTTAATCCAAATAGCGTGAAGGGTTGGTGACATCCACCAGTTCTGAGTGGCGCAACTGCACAGTATTGAAACAGAGTAACGAGAAATATTTTCATTTCTAGGCTTCTTCAACCAAGAGTTAAAACAGATGATTTTCGTGAGAACACAAAAAACAGAATAATGTCTTGAATCATTATCTTTCTGTGCGAGTGGCAGTTATTCTTGATGTTTTTAGCTAAATCTGCGTTCGCCACATCAGACATTCTAGGGACATAATCCTCTATATGTAACTGACATAATAAACCAAACGATTAATTTATCCAGAACTAGACGACTCACAAATTTCAGTTTTGACAACTTGAAGCTTTCAGATTTAAGGTATCAACCAAACAGCCATGTCTAACTTATGATTGCTTCTACGTCACTAAAAAACAAATGTGCTTTTTCATTATTCTGCTCAGATAAAAGCGTATTAAAGTTGTCTTGTTATTTACTCCTCAAATTTGTAAGTGAAAATTTTGACTGTCTGGCGGGAACAAAAAACATTGTAAGGCACAGATGGGGAAAATGTGTGGTACACACTGCCCTATTGAAGTTGTCATATTTTTGATTAAGCATGCGAAACACAAGGCGTATGTTAATTGTGCCATTCGCCACCTTCGAGATATTGCTAGAACAAGATGCTTCTGTTTTTTGTTTGTTCATTTTTAGTGAAAGTTTCATCGTTTATTTTAAAATTTGCTCGCGTTTTTCATCAGTTTCAAAGTTTTTCAAGTTGAAAAATGGTCTGCCATCTCCGCTAAACCAATGATAGTAGGATTGTGTGTAATGAACTGACTAATTACTCCCATTTTCAAGAAAATGTCCAAATGTGTGTTTCAAAGCTAAGTCATCTAATCACTAATTAAACGCTGATTATACTAACCAGTTCAAGAACATTATAGGACAGCCGCAGGTTCAAAATCTGACAAGTAGGCCATCAAAACTTTAAAGTAACCTGTGACAGCGTGTACTCAAACTTTCGTGTAATTCACACATACGTTCACGTGTACGTCATATATGTACAGCTCCACGTACAGCCATAACAAGGATGTCTCCGTTAATCAACGTGCTTATTGTTTGCCACAAATTAACGCTTTATACTACACCTAGGTTCCTGAGGTTTGATAAGGCTACACAAAAGTAACTCTGGGTTGTGTTGAAGAGGAAAGGTTTCTTTCTGTATATAACTGCAGACAACCCCAGGTGTTTGAATGGTTAGAGGAATGTGAATTTGATTCCAAAGGTGTCATTTAATACCAAGTGCCGTCTGCCTCCCTTTTAATAAGTTCTGTTCGGCTTCACTCAAACTGAATTTCTTGCAGATCTTTTAAAACAGTCTGATATCGTTTACGGCGTGCTTTTTTACAAGTTACGCACGACTTTTCATGTTATTTTACGATGTCCGAATCAAATTTTAAACCTTGTTTGTTTTGTGAACATGACTACTCAGGGTCTCTTTTGGGCTTGGATGTGCCTAACAGGATTTACAATTAAGCCTCAAGACCGCCATAGAGATTTTGAAAATGAGTTGTACTGAGAAAATGATGAACAAATCTCGTGTAAGCATCGTTGTCCTGTAAGCATCGTTGTTGTGTTTGAACACCACATAACCCACTCGTAATGCCTACGTGACGCTTGGTATTTCCGGTGGCGAGGCCTCATGGATCACGTTATTTTTTCTGAGAAAAGCACAGAGTATATAGTTCAACTTCAAGAAGCAGCCGCAGACCATCAATTTGCCATTAATCAGTTTGTGTTTTGTTTAGATTAAACATGAATTGATCCAGTCATCGGACTAGTTGAATTACACGAAGTTCAGTAACCAACATTTCCGTTCTGCCGCAAAAATAATGAATGATTAAATGACTTTCCATCTACCCTTGTAATGGCGTTCGAATTGCAGCAGAGGTTTTCATTGTTCACTTTAGAATTGGCCCCGTATCATCGTGAGCAACGCTTATGAGGGTCTATTTTATTAAAATACACCTTAGATCGGTCAGTTCTGTAAGCATTGTCTCGTGCCAACTCACTGGCGGTGGAATATCCATTACGGATGCCTCAAGAGGTCCACCAATTCTTCTTTATAAGGGAAGTTCATTATTTATTTGAATATTCAGTGGCACGTTTAACAGTCTGAAAACACATTTTCGGGAGTGGTCAATAAAACACGGACTCTGAGCCGCCTTGTTATGTCGCACTGCATTTTTTTTGGGTTGAATCTCACTCACAACTGATCGCGGCTGCCAAATCCCAACACGCTTTCTAGTCAGCTCTTTTCTAAAAACAGCATCATGCATTAGTTTTGTACACGTTAGGGCTCATCATTCCTGCATATTATTGCTGCGGTCAGGACTAGCACTCCGGTCAAATTTTTATAAAGCAAATATGTCATCGAGTACGCCAACAACTTCACATTGGGCACGGCCAACCTATCGTATGCAAGTGTCCAATCACATTCTTTTGTGAATAGTGTTTAGACTGTCCGTGTCAAGAAGAGGTATTATTGAGGAGCTCTGAAGAGGATATTAGTTGAGTATAGCTCTTCTTTTTGGAAGGACCTGACAAGGAACTGTTTCGGAATGTGATAACAGTAATCATTTAAGAGAGTTGTACGAGTAAGATCAAACAAATCTCTTACTACCTCCTAGCTCCCTTCTTATTGTCAACATAATTGATGCAAACATTGATGTCATACATTTATGCTGTCCGAAGTGATCGTCAGTTGAATTGACTGATGTAGAAATCTGCTTAAAAATCAAGCCTAAAGTTTCGCAGTTCTGTTTCCTTCTGCCTTGGTGACTTAGTCAGGGTTAGGCAGTCAGGAGGACGAAGTGAGTTGGCATTAATGTTTTAAGCGCTCGTCAACTAAGGATTGTCCATAATTTTGCATTAAAACTATTAATCATAGGGGTTGATAAAAAATGTCTATCGCTTATCATAAAGTCAATGTGTTTTGTTATAACTTTCCTAACTCTCCAAAAACCGCAAGAAATCGCTTGGGACAACTCGTAAATCTAATTACACCTGACTTCCACTAAGGTCTGTGGTCGCCTAGTTCAATGTGCTTGTGTGACTACCAGTTTGACGTATATGTACTCAAAGAAGGTCGTGCACATTCAGCGGCTGCTAAGAATTTTCACGAAGTACTCAAATACGTATATTCATCCGAAGAAAACTTATGTACACTTTCTCAATGCATACCAGTCTGCTAGACTTTGTGTGCGGTAGACAAGACAAATCAGTGTGTTTTTTTGCTGAAAGTGATAAACACTCTTTTGATTCAAATTAGACAGGATACAAATCAGTTGAGGTTACACAAAACAATTGTAGACTTTATTACATGGAGGGTAGGAGGATTGAATATGTTTACACCTATAATGAAGTGGAGAGTAATTTTAATTTCATTAGATAGTTATCTTTTTTTAGTTGCAGGTTTCGTAAGAACAATAGCTCCTTAAAAAGTCAACTTATACCTAATCAGGCTGATTTGTCATGTGCAATATAAGAATTCTCACAAATGATGCACAACCGTTTAAATAAACTGAAAACATAATAAGCTTTTGAGAATCTATCACTGATTTTCACTGAGCAGAGGGTCCCGTGTTCCCGCCTCGAACGCTGTGCTCGTAACATGACTGTGTGGGCGAATCATCGACTGCAGGCCAACCTGATACATGCTGTTGTTGGTTTGATGCTACTGGCCTATTCACATTTAAGAGTGCAATATGTGGCGAAGGTGGAACAAAAGTACCCAATTCCTCGTAGACGGAATCTCGCCAGTAAGGGCTTTGTTCCTCAAGGTCAGTTTGCAAGACAACCTGTTCTTGTTCTGAATCCACCTGATGTAAAGAGTACTGAGGCAGTTGATGCAACGATCCTTCGCCAACGTTACACAGATTATCGTAATTTGGGTCAGTCATGAAATCATTGGGTTTATCAGTTGGTGGGGGTATGGGTGTAAACTGAGGTGACCAACCGGTTGAGATTTCTTCTGAAAAATCCGCTTGTGGACTAATGAAAGATACCGGAAAATCTGTTGAAGCAAGTTCTGAAGGAGGGGGAACGGAATAGAAATGAGACCGCATTCCACCCAGTTGTGTTCTAATGTGCGTTTCGCATATAGGGGGTAATCGATAGTGCATTCCAGTGTCTTCATAGGTCCATCGTGGATCACATGGTTCATTAAAATCAGTTAAATCATCTCCACTCATGAAGTGCATAGACGGTGGATAACGAAGTTGAACATTATCTTCATCCCAACCTAAACGGTCCGAACCCTGGGGTTGTGAACAGTTTCTGAGTGGGAACTGCTTGACTGGTGATTGTCTTCTTCTTGGTAATTGACCTTCGTCCAAATCCGGATATGTACACTGAGTAGAATCAAAAGTTAAGCCTCGTCGAATCGAGGGCTTTGTCTGTCTACGTCTTGAGGCTGTAGGATCTAACCGGCCAATATGTCGATGTGAATATGATGAGCAATCCGCGTCACGATTAAGAACTCCGTTCAAACTCGAAGTCAAATTGGACACAGGTAGTCTCGGTGACGATCCACCGTGTTCATATGCAATATCTGCACCTGCAGCATGTTTCAAACAATCGAAATCTCTGTCACCAAGGGGTACGGATGGGATGGCTTTGTAACGATTGATCTGTTTGCCTCGTTGGTTTCGTGAGTCAAAATCGATTGGATACCCTGAAGGTGAAAGGATTATGAGCTCAAATTTGAAAAAAAAATGGATATCTCGTAGACATAAAGTGAACACGAAACAAACGTAAAAAGATATCAATGAAGTAGACATTAGTACGGGAGAATAAGCATCCGACTTGGGGAGTTAACATAACTTTGAGTAACACGGAATAATAAGTCGATGTTCTGAAAGCAACACGTTTCAATCAAACTGGTTTGTGTACTGTTCAACATATAGATGCGTTGAACTAACCAAAGTGAAATAATGGTATAATCGACGACTAATTATATCATGCCTTACCGCAAATACTACGTGTTACGTTAGTGGCTATGAAGGTTCGTCGGTGCTGTCCTTCCTATAATTTAGCTTTCGTAAAACAGTTTCTCATTGGAACGAAGAGAATTCTGGATGCATTCTGAGATGGATGATATGTCAGGACAATAAACGTAACAGACATTCAAAAAATTAAAACTTAGCATCCGAACACGTTTTCTGTCAATCAAACAACCCTTTTCAAATTTCTCTCATTCCGTTTTATCTCTTACTTTACTCATGAAAATAATTCGGATTTGTTCAAATCCTTTGTTACAAATGATCTCTGCATCATTTAGACATAACGCATACTCAGAACCAACCACTTTTAGTTGAGTGCCCGTCAAAGTGTGGAATAAACAAGAAACGGATATGAGTATTTTTGATTATCGGTTGAAACCAGTCAGTTAGAAAAAACTCAACAAAAATTGAAGGGAAAACGCAATGATTGCTATGCCGTCTTTTGATCAGACCTAATTGGATCGACACCGGAAGACTGAGATTTTCAAATCCACCTCAGAACGACAGCCGTTGTAAATCTACTGAATTGTGTAGCGGTAACATTTCAGCTTAGTTAATGAGTAGTTTTTATTTTATTCTGCAGTTATCACAAGCGTCTTTAGACGAACTCACGAGTGAATCAACAAAAGCTGACCGTTGTTTGTTTTTCTGATAAAAGCCTAGGTTTTGTCTTGAATGATTATACCGACAGTTTGTCGAGAAGTATTCGCTAGCTTTGATTACCGAGTCAACAATTCCGGACTCTGAGTATTTCGCCGGTATATGCACGAACGGCTGTTAAGGAAGTTTAGAGGTTATCAATGGACATTTTGTTTAGGGCAAAACGTTGAACTGATAACCCATATAGTATTCATGAACCTCGCAAATATCAACAGAGTTTTTATTTGCATAGGTTGCATACAAGCGGAAACAACACAGGCACGTGCATACTTGCACATCCATCTAATGTATGTAAACACGAAAAACCTTTTGACTCCACAAGGATAAACGACTCCGGGCCGTGATTTGTAAACGCATCACCGATGACCTCTAGCAAGAACAAAGTTTGAAGGCATATAAATTTCGAATGAATGTGTTGGAAGGTATATATGAGTGAGAGAATAACGACCAATTATGAGTGATTTTCTTTGTAAACCGATTAAACTCCCCGGCTCATCCATAATTAGATGCTGTCAACTTCATACGCACTGCAACAATGCATTTGGCTGATCCCTGTTGATAGCCTTATATTCTTCCCGAATGTTATCCCCTTGCATAGGTTTGATGAACGTCAAAATCAGCGCCATTGAACAAAAGTGAGGTCTTATAACACTTTTATTAGACAAGTGATAAAATTTGACGGGAAGTTTAATGAAAACACAAACACTGCATATAAACTTAAATATGTCGACATTTTCAGATTTGTGCAGAAATGTTGTTGCGTCGAACATTAGTTTAAAACTCATATTAGCTGACTGTTTTAGACACACAGCGAGTGAACAAACGAGTTACTGCCTGACATGAACTGCTTTTACGAGCTTGAACCTCCAAACCTAACGAAGTGCAAACTGACTTGAGCAGTATGTGATACTATGATTGGTATGTAACTGCCCCTTTTTTCTTGCGGATAATGTTCTGAAATTTGCAGAAATCAGCCACTTTATGTTAGTTATAAATCCTAGGTTGAATGAAATCCTCTTGATTGTTCTGAGTAAGCTCCAGTCTACATATAGTTTTGTGACACATGAACAAGAATACACCGGACTCGCGACGATATTTTTGGTCAGC
Organism: Paragonimus heterotremus; assembly: GCA_013368495.1. NCBI lineage: Eukaryota > Metazoa > Platyhelminthes > Trematoda > Plagiorchiida > Troglotrematidae > Paragonimus > Paragonimus heterotremus. Next base: position 56,179 of record LUCH01000401.1, read on the forward strand.
GGGTATTAGCATCATAACAAACCACAATTAAATGTCTTATCTACTACAAACAACATTCAGTTTTGCAGCCAGTTAAACAAACTGTTATCCAGTAGGATGCAGTAAATGTCCTTGAATGCCTACCCAGGCAGATCTCTGATAAATGGTGTTGTCTGGGACCACTACATTCAAACAAATAGCAAAATATAGAACAAATTGAATTAGGCTGCCGGTTAAAATTCAATGTCGGCATTTCAAACGAAACACAAACTATTCGTATCATGCAAGACGACTGACCGCGTTAATTTGCACGCACTCTGACAATTATCTACTCAACCATAATGTTCCAGATAGTCATCATTTGGATGAAGCTAGTTCTGATTTTAAAACTTTCCTACAGGAAGGTTTCTTCTACTTTAGTCCTCGGTTAATTCAACGAGCAACTCTATTTGTCTAAATCCGCATCGGTCTGTTATCAGAAGAATTGGTTATCTCTGCTCCATTCAGCCTACCGCATGTTGATTTGGATGATTGTTTGACCCTTACCACTGGAACTCCTTGGAGTTAGTGTTAATAAGGTTTTTATACACCCTGATCCACAAAACGTGATAGTGGTTGCAACCGACTTCACACTGGTTTGACTTGCTCGAAATTCACGTTAGTAACTATTGACTGTTGCTGACTTGGCTGGCGTGAATTTGAAGCAGATATGAAAGAACATCGTAGCCGTTTGTGTTAAAGACTTTGGCGTGCAGTACAGATGACAGAAAGGCGTCGGGAAGTTCAAAATTCCAAATTTTTCACGTGTAAAGATTAAACGAGTTTCCGGAATGGAATTTTTACCCATCACAGTTGAGGCTACAGTATTTTCTTTCGCAATTGGAACAATGAATATCTACACTAGTGAAACCAAGCAGAATAATGTGAGCAGTGAAGAAACCAAACGTTCACTTCGAACATGTTCACATGAAAGTGACCATGAAAATATAGCAGTTTATTTAAATGACCAGTTTGTGTACCTGCCTTGATTGTGCAATATTTACATTTATGGTTAACCTGGTTAACACCACGGTGTAAATCTCTTTAAGTATGATTATAATAAGGCGTGCACTACACTGCCAAAGCGTCCGTCCGGCTTACAAATAAATCATGCACCATATATTGTCCTCCTTCAGACAGTGATTTGCTACCAAATATATATCTCCCGACGTGTACCGTACAGTTCAATCAAACCACACCACATAGGACACAAGTTGATCAACAGGTTTTATCACAGGATGTAATGCCTGCGATCAGTTAAGTGCTGGGATGAGTTGGTACATGATTATAAATGTACAGAAAGTTGGCTAAGAAAGTTACCAGGTAGACTATGTTTGTTTCAAACGTGTCAGTAAGGTTACTGGACAGTTACGTGTAAAGTTATAATTATCCCACCATCTGTATTTGAAAGATGTTCGATTCATAGAACAATCTGCACGAACAAATGTTGTCGGCGTATGAAACCACCGTCATCCATGGCGATAAGTGGACACAAGCAATGGTTTTAAACAAAATTTGTCAATATCTGCTAGTTTGTGAACAAAGCCACAGTTTTACACTTCGTCACTTAGTTTCAAGGAGAGCTTTGGCTACATTTTGCATCTGTTAACACAAACCATCAAATAAAATATCACATAACCGTATATTCAGGAATAGGACGGACGTCGGTTTAGTCCATAGTATGGCGATAAGTCGTGGATAGAAGGAAGAGGTATCAGATATTAACATTTTTTTCAAACTGATGTGATACGTATTGCCCCACTGAGGATTATGGTCGCACGATTGGGTGTTCACGTAAGTAGATTGATTTATACTGTGGTTTTCCACTTGACCTGCCGTGTGATTATAACTGACCGATTAAGGAACGACAATGAGCTTATCTAAAATAGCAGATCATGTGAGTCAGCCTGAATGATAGGTAATCCCATATAATAGCTTATTCTTTACCTTCACGCTAAACTGTCGTACTGAGGAGCAAAAGGACTTAATCAAATCTTCCCCCATATGAAATAAATAACAATATTGTCAACAAAGCAACCTTTTCCCGTAACAAATTTGAACAGAGAAGTCAGAAACAGTTTTTTGCAGGCTTTTGGTAAAGACCATTGATATTGTGGAATGTAGTGATATTTTTATGCCACCTGGCAGTCAGTTCCAAGTGGGTCTGCTTACAGGGGCAAAGCGGATCACTTGTGGAACATTTCGGCTAAGAAGTCGAGATGATACTTGGAAAACTACCTTGATCATCAAAGTACCATCGCGTTCTTATTCTACTTGGGACCAAACTTAAACTGCGTCATATTGCTTTCGTTTGCTCAAACTTCTGTGATAACCAAAATATTCGCAAACATTTCCTAGAACATGATCCGTACATTTTACAAAAGTAGTTCACTAGTGAACTGTAGCTCTCACCATAGTAAGTTTGTACGATAAATTAACGCAGCCCATTTCTTGAAAGCCACTTTCGCCTACTCCACGCCACTCAGTTTATTGTGTGATTATCGTGTAAATGTTCCCAGCTAGTTGTGAAACATACAGTGTAGAGAACAAACTCGTTTGCAGTTATTCATTGCCAGGCCAAATACATCAAAATTTATGTCACAATTCTACTAGGGATTTACTAAGGGGATCAATGGAGAAAGGGACAGCTAATGAGGTCATTCAAAGCGGAGTGAAACTCTAATCAAGTACCCGCTTGATCAGTAGGCCGTGACAAGCGAATAGGGTGAGGGGTTGTCCAGGCGTCCTGAATTCTGAAGGAGACGTTTCTAGACACACAGAGATAGGTTGTATAAGCGAATTCCAATAACCTCAACGATAGGCAGAATGTTAAGCCTCAATACCCTTTACTAGGTGACCTCATCTCGGGAGATTGAGCGAAATGCGTCCGTCACTTAGACGGTGATTCAAATCCACCAAGTGCGACAATAAGACACTTTTGATTGATTCCCCTATTCCACTGTTGAGCCAAGCTGGGTGTGTTCACGGACCCATCCAGATAAGCATCTGGTCATGCAACCAGCATAACTGGCCTCACAGAAACAGTTGAATGGACATGCCCAGAACAAGGCTGCAGAACCGGACACCTTATCTTTTAGACGTGAGTAGGAAACTGCATTCGAAGCAAAGTGGATGGCGCAAAATGTTGTAATAGCTGCACTTTTGAATCTACGCGTGATAGTTTTGACTAGCGTATCGCAGTTGAATAATAATCCAAATTGTACGATTTTGTTTGCTGCTCGGTTGGATTGTTCTCGTTCATTCCGCTGTTGCATGGCTGTGTCTGTGAACCTTTCCGGGCATTCATTTTTTATGAGCATTTTAGGTATGAGTGCCAGTTCTTCAACATCAGTGTCACCGGAACAAATTTCCTAGACTCTACCTAACTCGGTTTTTTTCAGAGCAGGTGGTGCACGACTATTGGATTGAATATACTGGCCATTCCACGTACCCTTTCTGTGTACCACGCGCTGAAGTGAGCCATCAACAAGGCGACGTACTCCTATATCCAAAAGCAGAGTGGTCATTCGTTTAAATCTCCAAAGAAAATTGCAAAATTTTGGTGTGCGGAGTGAGATCTGGCCGAGATGTCAGCCGAATCCACTTTATTCTTGTGTGCACGCAGGATCTCATCAAACTTATCTGCTATAATTTGGCTGACCTCATTAACACGTGGTCATAACTGATGCATCGGATACCTCGTGCTACACATCGCAACCTTGAATTCCTACATACCCATAAATATGTGTACGATAAGCATGTCTCGATTATCTTTTTGTTGGCCCTATGTCGTTTATCCAACAGAACGCGATTTCTTGTAAACGTAAATTACAACCAAACGTGTGAAGCTAAACCACAATCAGTGGTTATTAAACCTTTGGTTTTGACACTTTACAAGCTGTCAGCGTGGTTTAAATGACAGTTGCCAATACAATTATGCGTAGCGCCATGGCCTTTATCTCCGACATCAAACTAACTTTATTCGCAAGATATAGAAAGAGGAATTCAATCAGTTCCATTCAGTGTGATGACTAAAATAAGTATAGAAACCCGAGTGATGCTTATTATCACAAAGGTAAAACATTTGTACACAACATTATCACCATAAAATGGATCTCACTAAATTGTTGTCGCATTACTTATTCACTGAATTAGTGATCAATGTTATCGATCGTTAATCACTTTCCAACGTGTTCTAATTAGACTATAGAGCATAAAACCTACCCCGATTTAATGTTGAACCTCATGACAATCACCTCTTAGTTGTTTTTGTTCCTTACATTGTCGAGGGTTGTTAGGTCTGTTATTGCGAATAATTTACTGAGAACATTCTTAAACTGCATTGAAGCACCTTACATGCTAACTCACAGAAGGCCTTTACGGATTTTTCAAACAATTCTAAATACTGAATCCATCATTGTGACTAGGTGTTCCGGAAAATGGTTTAGCACTTATTGCTGTTGAGCAACACATCGTGGCACGTGAAGTCAAAAGTTGCACACACAGTGCTTTATGATCTTACAGCTAACTGTTCGACATGGTATGCTGATGACCAAAGTGTTACAACAGCTCGACTGAATTGGTTTATTAAGCCATCTGTCTTGTAACATTTTCCTAAGCTTTTAACTCATTACTTGCACTTCTTGCATTGTCCTGAAGATTAGAAACGAATTTTTCTCCCATGAAGTTTAGGTTTATTGCTACGCTCAATAACTTCTTCAACGGGATTTTGTTGACAATCAGCATATCTTACTACTCCCACCAGGAGAGATTAGCAGAGAGCTGTCTAAGTTATAGATTGTAATTTTTCGAGTAGGTTTCACTCGTATTGGTATCTTTTAATCTTTAAGTTTCTTGGTAATTTCTAACACGATTAGATCATTGTTATCAAATCCAGTGAGATTGATACAATCCGTTGAAAAATTAGGAAACAAAATTGAGCTTAGATAAAACCAAATTGCGCATTGTCAATTATTCTTTTGGGTACAACCCTGAAGTTCCTTTAGGTATATTAGTCGCCCAAACACATTCGCTTCCGGTTTAACTCCGGCCATTTCACAATAGATTAGCGGGATTATAAAAAGTGAGTTCCGATTGTTACAAACTAGGTTATTTGAGTACCCTAAATAATCAGGGGACTTGATGTTCATTGACTACAATGCAACCCATCAAACTGACAAGCTTTTACTACAGTTAGAATTAATGATAAGGCCATACATAACCAATGGACTAGTAGTACCTATACTGTCCGTCGAAATCTTGCACGAACTATTTTGTGTGACCTACTTGAAGAAATACGCAGCCCATAGTGATCGCTATTTTGAGCATCAAATTATATTTTAGAATGGGAGTCTTGTGACAAGACTTCTATCCACTTTAAACGGTTATTCGCAAGTAAAAGTGAGCACTGTGCAACCTGAAGAAGCACTTTAAAAGTGTAAATGAACTGAACATTTCTTACTTGTCTCGGTTGTTTTAAACAAGGTCCTTAGGTAGTTCACCAACTAATTCGCATTCAGGTCTCTCATATGTCAGTAAATTTGTGACATCCGGTCGCCTGTGCAACCGGAGGAAGAGGCTAATGGTACGGTTTAGCACGATGCATTCGGGAACATTCTCACGGTTTATGTTGATCAGTAGTTGATAATCTTCTTCTGCAAAGATGTTCATAGCCAAAACACTGGGTGTGTGACAAGCTGTTCAAATCCTTAGCTAAGAAATAATTTCCGTAATACCGATGCAAAGTCAATCAATTTTAGTGACTGTTTTGTTGAGAAACACATACGTCTGCACGTAATAAATCAACCAAACTCGTGTGATGTTTGTTCCTTTTTGATGGGCGAAATTCTCAGTGTTATTCAGCAAGCTAAATGTAAACCAGGTGCAGAATTTTCTCTGAGGAGAACCTAGTGACCTGTGTTCGCAATTATCATTTTCAAAAGAAGTATTTGGAACGAGTTTCCCTTGCGCAAAAGTATTGCCTAACATTGATGGTATTCTTACTTTGGACTGAGAGTCAGATAACTTGAGCCAATGGACAAATGGATACGTGGACTGGACACTTTCGGTTGTCTGGCAAATTCCGTTTGTTCGCCGTTGTTTGGTAGGTTCGCTAACGACAACGTTGTTGGGTAATAACCAGCCACTGATCCTACCTGTTACAAACATTTGCGTTCCATCCTCAAAAATGTAGGGGATCTAGCGCTTATGTAATAACGGCAGTTCTCTCGCAACCTTACAGAGGGTGACCACAGCAAATCGTCATGATTGTACACGTTTTGCAGCTAGTTTAAAAATTAACCTTGTACCTCTACAGGCACTTAGTCATCCATAATGTGTCTTTACAATCAAACGACAATTTCCACTATCTACCGTATCTACTTGTAGGAAAGATTTGCTTGACAAACATATGAGATGTGTTGCAACAATCCAGAAATTGGTCACATGTTTCTGATGAATCTTACCTACTAATTCACACTAATTGTACCACCCCACTCTGTTCTACTACCTCGCTGCTATCTGACAAATTATGTAGCTGCTAACAGTTCACTGTCCTATGTACTCAGGGAACACATTTTTTAAAGTATAAGTTATATGAAAGAATAGGCACGACTTGGATGGAGCTATCAGTCTTGTAGATTCCTTTAATCTTTAGTGACAACAAATGAGCGTGTTAACCCAGGAAAAAAACCAACTTGTTACAATCATATAAAAAAGAATGCAAACAAGGTTTAACTACTGAGCCCGGAAAGATATTCAAACCCTCGTAAAAACATAAGTATGGCTAGTTGAAAATCAATCTATAAATTGAACGAGCAACTCACCGTATTCATTTGAGAACAATATGGGCAATACTTTTAATTAACACCGAAACCATATTGTGAATTTTCTACTGCAAAGGACGTCATGAAACGCGTGTTTTGTGAGATGTTTCATAAGCGACCATGCTGTAGTGCCTAATTTAACGTTAATATTTGATATGTTTAGTGAATCTAACCCTAATGGATAGACCGTCCTCATAATTGCAATCACATCAAAAACTGTTTTTTGGTTTTCGGTTTGATACTTATAAATACTTACGTTTAGCACCATCATACATCGTCGCTTGTTCAGTGCAGATAGCACCTACTTGAGATGTTTCGTCAGCTTCAGAAGAATACTCGTATTGCTGGTAACTGTCATCCGTCTCCGGTGACGTCTCAGTAATACACTGGACCCTCTGTTTTTTTCGTTGTGTGCCGTCTACTTCGTGATCGCTTTTCCACAGCAAACCTAAAGATGTTTGATCCGAACGCAGCTGATCCTCCATACTTCTTGGGTGTAATGAGCTACTTTGCCGCCCCGCGTTCAAATGTAACGCGCCTGTTTTGATTGCTTGTCGCGGTTGCTTTGAATCGTGTCCTTTGACTGAGTTTTTCGTTGATGCAATACCAATGTCACTGACTGAAGTTTTCGGGGTATCGTTCTTTTTCATGCCGAACTGAAACTGCGAAGTACGGTTATGCAAATTGTCATGCCGGTTAACATCAACAAGGAGATGAGTTAGACCCGGAAAAAAGTGATTAACATCAGAAATAAGGTAAACATTGTGTGTTTAATTTGGATCACAAAACCAAAAACACCACTTTCGCCAGAAGTACTGTTAGAAACTCTTCACAATGCACGCTATTATTCATTTGCAAAACAGACAACTATCACCTTGTTGTTTAGGGATTAGTTAACTGAACATAGGTTCAGCGTCAAGTTGAGTAGACACTTGTCAGTGGTGTCACATAAGGACATATCTTAGGACCCTTGCCATTCATACTTTCCCAGCACAGTCAACTCACCTATATTGTTTTGCAATGATAAAAGAAAGCCCCGGCGAAATCCAAAGTGCCCCGAAGATATCACAAACGTATGGAAAGATCTGAACTGTCTCAACCAGGGATTTATAGAAACTAACTTGCAGTTCACTACCAAAAGGGTGCAAAGCTAAACATGCTAGCCGTCAAGATTATGCTGATTATCACCGTGGCGACACAAAGCCGATCGCATCAGTAGGCGACAGTAGTAGACAATGTGAGTTATTTGGCAAACTGCAAAGGCATGGTCAAAAAGACCCATGTAATTATAAATCTTTCAAAGAGAATTCGTGGAATATTTCGCCCTAGTGTGTTTCTCACTTTGTCCACCCTCGTAAGCTGCTCACACCTGAAAACAAACATAACACAACCAACAAACTTGTCTACTGTCAGACAGAATTAAATGTGTGTGCCTGACTGTATGTTGTTCTAACGTGTTTCAGTGTTCGTTACTGATATGACTGCAGTCAGCACCTTCGTTGAAGTTTCCTCTTTTATATTTCATTACCAATCTTCTTCACACACGTGAGCCGTCGGAAACAATTTACGAAAATCAGCACAAAGACAAGACCATAGAAGTTAACGTCATTCTTCTTTCAGCAGCAAATGTATGTGTGAACCTGCAAATCTGTTTTAGAATACAATCTTTAAAATACGTAACTAACAAGGAAAAAAATTTAACTGCAAAGCATGGATTGTGGAGATCGACAGAGCTATATAGAGTTGCACAACACAAAATACATACGGATGATAAATATACGTTTTAAGTGAGTCTTTCGCTTTATCGGAACTGTTTGATGTAGCAGCCATTTGTTCAGATAAGTTTAAAATAACAAACTTTCGGGGTGATAGCTACGTCTGACTAGTATCAAGTTGTTGTACGTTGTATAATGCACAAGTTATTTCTCTGGTTTTTATTCCAACCTAACCTGTGTATTAGTAGTGTACAATGTTACTAAACTGTCACAACGTGGTCAACTTAAACTTTAGTTCGAACACTCGTAGGTTCCAAAGACATATGAGTAGCAATATTTAACATCGTTTGTTTTGTTGTCAATTGTGACGTAGTTACCGTTAGATCAGAAAGTGATATATTGGTAATGAAATCACTTGATGATTACTTCCATTATTTTTTCATCGTTGCAAAGTTTTAACTCATGAATAATCGATGTAATTAATTATTATCTTTCATCTTCCGAGAAGCAAACGTACGAGTATCGTAAACATTTGAGAAATGGTGATGAACCCAATGTATTGATTTGCATTCACTAGCTACGGTACATGCACAAATATCACCTTAGTAAACTGAAATACATAAGTTTGACTGAATATCAAATATTCTGTTCCTCGTAAAAATAACTACGGAGCCCTATGCTCAACCTTACACGCTGCATTTGTGGCATTTGGTTAAAAGCAAGTTTGAATAATTCTTCCTCATTTGGGTTAAGATGACTACTGGTGTAGATGATTGTTCCAGGAAGTGATTTTTTGATTCTGGTCAATTCTATTCATTTGTGTGCAAGTTACAGCTAGTGGAAAGTTAAGAAGAAAGCGATTAGCAATTCATTATTCTACTGGACATCAATGAATGACCGAATGAATATTGTTCTCCGGCCAGTTAGGCTAACACTATTTCGGCTGTGTGAACTCAATGACAAAGGGTTGACTACCATTCGTTGAAATATTCACATTTTCTAATCAGGAAGGAAGTTCTTATTAGAAGCCACTTCAGTGTTCGCAAAAATTCATGAGATTGGGCATTTTTAAACGTTTTCCGCCTTGAAGTTGAACGCCGGTAACGGAATCACTAATTGGCATACTAATGTTTGACTACACCATCAGTAGTTGTTGTTTGGGTGACAGTGGCAAAGATTTGGTGTCATTTTGTAGTCCAGAACATCATTGTTCAATATAAAGATGTGCTTACCAGACTCCCTCTTCGTTTGTTGCCATTTCGTACCTCTGCCGCACTCTGGTGTTCATTGCTGTGGGACCTACGAGGAAACCATGGAAGTCGCTAATTATACCTATTAGCCATACAAAATTTAGTTCTTACATACATGCTGTCAATGTGAGGCAACGTGAGCTTATTTTAAAATTTTTAGTAGAGACGGCGAACAGTCAAGAATATGAAGTAAAACGAGTTGAACCCCAGTTGTGTGATTTTAGTTTATGACGACAGTACAACCGCCGATTCTGATCAATTGACGCTTGAAACTAAGGTGTGAAAACTACTTTGTGCAACATGTTTTTAAAGTTAGCCATAAGAAAGTCATACGCAACCTCAAAATTACGATTGCCATTTGCAGTATTCATGTTGAAATTACTATTTTGTTGAAATTTTACCGGTAATCAGATAGAATCTGCAAAATAATCACCCAACTTTGATCGCAACGACAACTTTTTAGTTTGGTAGGCAAGCAGACTTTTTATACTTACATCTATTGAAAGCAACATGCACGTTACCGCGTTCGGATTCGAGAGAACCATGCAGCGTTAACACTACTCAGTAGCAAACGGATTTTGATGCCACTGAAGGCACTTAACTAGGAAAACTTGATTCCTAAATTCTGTCAGCTTGATTCGAATTGATGAGTTTCCTTTAAATGAAAAGCGTGGATTTATTTTTTTTAAAATCCGCTACAAAAAACCAGAGAACCGATATATAATAGTAAAGCTAACTTGGTGGGTTTGGTAGAGGATAATACAACCAAATTTTTGCAAAACTTCTTGTCGCGCTCAGCTGACTCACCCTGGATTTTCTTCTTCGTCAGAATTCGGACCGGACCGATGTACGTTTTTCTTGACGGCACCAAAGAATCGAGCCAAAATGCTTGCAGATTTCTGCCAAAAAGTGGTTAAATTTCAGCGTTGGGAATATTTAATCTAATCGGAAAACTCGAAAAATTCTTGTTGTATATGGAAGTTAAATATTATAAAATCTGCGGTTGTCATTTGGATATTAACGATCTGCCAAAACTATTAAATATGCCGTTCTAAATCTGTGTTATAGACCATCATACGGAGTTACGCCAACATTTAGAGATGCTCCAATTAAATAAGGCAGCTGTTTTCCGATGGTTCAAAGAAGGATGACAATAAATTAACGGTTCACGTCCTCGTGGCACCCAGTGAGTAAGTCGGGTTCATCTCCGACTTTGGCTAAGATGTGTAATGATGACGAGTCTCCACCTTATAAAAAACATGAATCCAGTGCTTATTTTCGAAATCTTCTTGTTTAAAATCTGGTTGAATGTTAAGATGAAGGTCAGTTATGAGTAGTGTTTAATTTATAGTAAATCTGGTCCTAATCTCCATAAATTGTAGGCGTACGTTCTGTGTCAAGCAACAGTACATGACTGTAATAGAAAAACACTAAACAAAATGTTGCTGACACAAAAAGGTGTATGACGTTCACTGAAATCTTCCAGTTATTTTGTTTAAAGAACCCACCGTGGTGTGTTATAAACAGGTGGATACGAACCAAAGCGTTGAGTTCATACTCAAGTTGATGATAAACATTTTGCCAGGAATAAACCAAAAGCCGACTACAAAGACACTCAGATCTTTTCCCCTGTAATAAACTGACTAATGCATGTGATTAAAATGAGATAGGGGAAAAATCCGTCGGGTGATTTATAATTTACTGTGTTACAATTGAACTTTTGCTCTAATTCACAGCACTGACTGATGTGATTTTATTGCTAGCATCGGCTTATATTCCTTCAAAAAACAAATAATTCTATGGCCCTTTTTAAAAACAGTCACTGCGACACCGAACCGGAATTCAACTGGCGGAAGGATTAGGGGGAGGTCAATTTCGGTCAAATTAGTCAATGACGAATTCTTCCATCTAAGCAAAATCGAAACGGAAGGTAGCTGTCGAATTAGGGCAAGTTATGAAAAAATCGGCAACTGTTGAGTTTCCCATAGTTGTTGTTCCGCTGATAGTTAATCATTTTTAGCTGGAATCCAAAAGGAATGACATCCATTTCAACACAGCAGCCAGTTTGAAAGCAGACCGGAATCAGTTAAAAAGGCTGGTTGAACTAGTTCATTGAAGCGCAACATTTTCTTGCATCCTCTCAGAATATTTCCGATTGCTAAAACTATAACAGACATCGATTTGATTAAAGTTGAAGTAAGTCATTTGCCTGACTACCTAAACCGAATGAATGTAATCTAATTCTCTTTTAATGTACAAATGGAAAGAAGCTTTGCGTCTAGCTGAAAGCATAAACCACTAGTAAGTTATTTGATTCTGTAATTTATGCTGCGTTTACACACAGTTCGTAAAGCGTTTCGGAAAGCAAACTTATTTGCACTCTTTGTCATATATTTAGCTGGTTTGCAACGCATTTGTTTACGTTGTCCGTTTAAGGTAAATGAGATCTCTGTCCTGCATGCACAAATAGTCTAACGACACCGAGCGAGAAACATGTTGACTATCATGCTGTTGTTTTGTACTGGTTACCTTAGCCAATTTGGTATGTTCTTTATATCCTCAGTTCATGATAACTTGACTGGACTAGCAGTATATAACCTTCATACACCTTTGCAGTCAACAGTTGGTCATATTAAGATGAGCACAACCGTGTTTAGTCAAATCGACTGAAATCAAAATTCCAATGACGCCGAGAAAATTAGTAAACGAAATGATAAAGGACAGAGTCGGCATTTGGTTTACCAACCCAATGTATAAAAAGTCGGTAGGTAATAATTTCTAAAAAAAACGATCCAGGCAGTTTTGCAGTTTTATCTTTGAGCTTTCAACAACCAGTTAACAACTACGACAAACTACATCGAATGTGCTGTGATTGCTCCACATTCCAGAGAGTTGTGAACAGTGATGCTGTTGTTCGCAGCTCAGGTTTATAGTTTTGGCATTGGTATGTTCGCCGAGCTTGACTCGATATATGGCCTATGAGCGCGTAAACGGAAACAGGATAACGATCAATGAAACGGCGGATAATAGCGCGACGAATAACAGTAATGAACAAGGAGTACGGACTATACGCAGTCAGTTAGTTCCTTCCCATTCAACACATAAATCTGAGGCTACCACATGAACACAGAGAAGAAGACTGGCTTTCAAACGGAGCTACTTTATATCACTCAATCCGAAGACAACATGGTCACAAACCCATTAGTATTCATAGGGTTTGCGACTAGCAACAAGCAAGGTCAAAGAGAAAGGATCAAACAAAAATCTAGACAGTAAAATCTAGGCTTGTATTCGGGATGCCAACAACAGCTGTCACGAGGCTTAGGTCGATTGTGAAGACCGGAGCCGCGCACGACCATGGCGAAGGTAAAGGTCAATCACAAGTGTACTTTGTTAGTCTGTTTGTCACAAAATGCCTTCCGAAAACTGGCAACTTCCCCAACAATTAGGTTGTAAACGTCTAATTATCATGCAGTATGATATCATCAGTAAGTAATTGTTTTAGCGTATAGTTTTGAGCACTCAAAAGCTATACGCTGAAACAATTATGCACGGATGATGTCACCTCGTTTGCTGGTAAAGCGTTTGCAACCTGAATGTCAAGCTCGGCGAACATACCATCACCAGCCCACGTTTACAAGAAAACTTGTAATACAGAGGTTACGGTGAAACTATCAGTATAAACAGTGCCACTTGAATTTTTCTTACCGCGGTTCCTCCCTTTCCTTGAAATGCTCGTGTTGTTCGCCAATTTTCTATGATGAGCAAACTGGCGTAAATTTTTCCCACTGTCATTTTATGGTAAACAAGTTCTGAAACAAACAAAATTAGAAATGATGACACTGTAAGAAAAATTCCACTCCAGTTCACATTCCAGGAAACTCTAATGATAAGTTTCTTGTGCCATCGTCGGAACCGTAAACACTGTTTCAGTAAAGCAGATATATTTACAGAAATTGTATTCTTAAACTACTGAACCACCGTGTTTAACGGAGTTGCCTTATATGTTCAGGTGGACATCACCTTCCCTAAATTTCATTGAAGACAAACCCGGAAACCAAAGATAGGATTTACCAAGTTGTGTTCGATGGTTCTAAAAGATATAATGGTATACTATATGTTATATATCTTTTGCGACAATGGTGATAATTGGGGCAATAAACTAAAACAAACAAGGGCAGTTAGAAAAGCTGCAACTTGGTGAAGAAAGTAAGGCGATATAGCTTACATTTTTGAGTATATTACTCAAATCGACGACTTAACGTAAGACATAACAAATTTAAAACCGCTTGTTAATAGTTACGTTGAAAAATGAACCCCTTACGTACTTAACTGAACCACTCTTTTTAAACCACACTAAATTTTGCACCGAAATAAGATATTTAAAACTAATTCTTGGTTGTAGATTTATCTAGTGGTAAGCCTTGTTTTTTCAAGTCCACTGTCATCGGTGCGTTTCACTTTCTCGTCACTATCGGTCATTTTGGTTATTTTGAACAACAGTTCAATTACGATTACTGTGTTCATTTCCCTCACTGGGTTGACAAGAGCTGCATCTGTCTCTGATTTGTTTGTTTATAGCCAGCACTCTGACGAAAACAAAATATACAATCATTCTGATTAAACTGTGACCTTGAAAACAAAGATAGCTGGTCAATTGCCTGAATAAAAATGTTACAGATAAACGTTATAGTTTGGTGTCATAAAGATGATAATTTAACGAATAGACGTAAATGAAACGAGGGCATATTAATCGAAGCCGGTCAGGTCATTAGTGATCTTCCGCACGGTTATTAAATAGAACAACTAGCACCCAGTTGCAGTGTAGTATGCAGTCTAACGAAGTCGAGGTAAACTGCGTAGATAAAGGATACGATTGGTGGTAAGTCGTAGGGTTTTTTGGTTATCATATATGTTAGACATCATTTGCAACTGATTGCAGCTGCCGCAATTTCAAAGACTTTCTAGTCGGCCCCTTTCAAAAAGAAGCACATCCTTGCGACGACTGGGATTACGATAACCAAAATCTCTTACCACTCATAAGTAATCAAACTACCATCTGACAAGTCAATGATTTCTGTGATTTCAACTTGCAGAGAAGTCCTGTTTGAGTGATCATCGACTGGAGTTAACAAGACGGTTACTGTGTCCACCATCGACACGATCGAGCAACTCGATCATTACTCATAAGCAAAAGTGGTTAACCGTTCACATATGACAATTCGGTCGTGCACAATGTGAGGTCAATGGCGCAGTGTTGAACACGGTTGCCTCTTGAAAGCGTAGCCGGAGTTCAGGTCCTGGCCGTGGCAAGAATATGCACTACTGACGAGCTCTACTCAGAGTGGAACTCGATTCTAGTGCTTGTTTTCGAAAGGAGCCGAATGGACAGCCTATCTGAATGCGAAGGCTGCAAGCAAATATGAGTGATGTTCGATTTGAAATCCATGGAGATATTAACAAAATTCACAGGACAAACGTTAAAATCACCTCATCTTTGTCACGAAGTTTTCTATCGTTCTTCGTAAACACCTTCGTGGTAGTGAGAAACAAACCCAACCTTAGTAAAAATGTACACGTAGAGAAAGTGCATTTAAGTAGACGGCCAATGTTGATGTTAGTGGTTTAGGTACCCTGTCGCGATAAAGAGGTTGCTTCATGAAATTTCTCCGTTTTGTGCGCGGCAAGATGGACCCACCCGTAAATGATTATTGCTAATGTATACAGCTTTTACTCAACATTTTACTGAGTCATATTTTTCCCACTGGTAGCATTCTGTAAGATGGACGACACTAACAGTGGGTATATCTAAGCGTTGGTTCTTTTTACGTCATTGCCGGCAGCAATGAATAGTTTATTACCAATAATGCAGGTTTCGTGCAGCTGGCTACCTCTTGAGCCGCTCGATGCTCATGCTTGAAACGTGTTTTATCCCATCTTGAATGGATTGAAGATGTACAGATGGTCAGATGGTTCCCTAAGAGTACATCTTGTTGAGACGGATTTGTCCTAGTTTTGCGTACCCGAAATTTGAAATCGCTGAAGTTCGTTGTTAGCAGAGACCAAACCGATATGAGAAAGGCTGTATTGCCCCAAGAGAAAGCTTACAGAATAAGTGATTCCATGGCAGGAAAATATACATTTTTCACACCACATTAGTAGTCAGTTATTTGTATTATACTTCATGTTGACGGAAGCCATGAGTACATTTTTTGAATGTAGCGAGCTCACGTTTTCCCGAAGTGGGATTGACGACCGACTTTTAATCACTTAAATTTTAGACATACTTACGCGCAACACAACCTTTTTGACGTCAGATACAGGCATTCACAAACCAATGAACAACGGTCAAACCGCACATGGCTGAACTTGTAATATGCATCGTCTGCACTAATGCCATACTGATGAAGCAGCAAACATCAAAAGCGCTTTACATTGTACAAACGTTTGTTTCATACATAACGCGTAAGTTTCAGCCCATAGTTTTACAAGATTGATTGGGAGTCAGGCAACCTTTTAATCAGATATAATGAGGGGCAAATATATAAATCATGAACATATCTTTATGATAACTACATTACATTTATTCCGGAAGAAAATCAACTGCTACTCCGTATCGGTATAGAAAGCCTGAACCATAAGAAAATGATTTAGTATTCCTTAAGCAGCTCATATTTTTATCGAAGTTGATCGTGTGCTCCTTATTGCAGTCAGTTAGTTTCAACCTACATGACAATCCGTTCGTCCTAATACTTATCGGGAATAAAAACTACCCGAACAAACACAAGACTAACCTGAGTCCGGCGGAACTAGAATGTGAAGCAACTTCCGTCCCCGAACTGGCCACATTTTGCATATTGTTGCACGAAGTTCATTATCTCGCTGATCCATAGTTTCTGTCGGGCCCACTTTGATACCCAAAGATTCGCGAATCAGCGCAAACAGAGTCGTAGTGAAATGCACACAACCGTTCTCGTCCACAGGCATGTTCATTCTTATCAGTTTCTAAAACATTATGTTGACAGACAAACGAGTTTAAGTGCACGTTAATGGATGTTATGGTGTACTGTGTACGTTATCTTGGTGATGTACTAACCAGCCTAGTTGAATAACTCAGGCAATAGAAAATACGTTAATCCTCGCCATTATGAGGACTACCGTTCATGCTTATTGGGTAGTGGGCTGGGAACATTTTACTGAAATATGTCCGGTAAGTTGCTCGGTCATTGTGACTGCAATTGCGATCCGAACCAGCTCCAATGAACTTTTTGTTCAGGCAGAACAAAGCGACTTTGAATGAAAGCAATGGATCGAGGATGAGAGGACAGTTATCACCTGCCCCTTAGGAGCGATGTGGAAAACTGGGCATCACTTATACAAATATGGTTGAAGGACCACGTAAACAAATTTGGTTGTGTTTAATATGAGGCTAATCGAGTAGTGGTCAACACGGTCGCCTTGTGGCAACGTAATCGGTGTTCAAATCCCGGCGGTAGCATAAATGTGTAATACTGACGAATTATAATAAAAAAAACTCGAGTGTATTGCTATTTTCGGCAAAGTTTACTGGGATGCTTGTTAACAGGTGGAAGCTGCGACCACTTTGTATGATGTTCAGTTGATAGTATCCAGAATTTCCTACTGCCTACCAGCTATCAGCTGCTGGATTGATAGCAATTAAGATCAACCGTAAACTTTTGTCCGAATCCGTTGATATTTGACCGTTTTGTAGTTTAAAGTCGATAAAAATTGCTTTCGTAGAAGATCTAATTTAGAAAGGCGAAGATTTCTTTAACGCGCTAAGTTTTTTCGACTTTTTCAGTTAACCATTGATCGTTGAAACATTCAATGGAATTCTGTCTTTACAGTAATACCATTGTGTGTGCACAATGATCTGGTCTAGTGAAACAGGGTTTGGATCAAGTCGTGCTCGAGAGCTGGTACGGGTGTTCTTCACTCGCTTCGTCATCTCCCATGTTACAGACTGTGACTTGGCGGATTATGCTGTTTCTCATCTCACTTCCATTTCATTTACAGTTTTATTCGTAAGTATACTGGCAAAATGAAACGGGGTTAATGAGAACGGATAGGACAAAACGTCTGTAATTAGTTATTCTAGCACGGTGACACAGTTAACAATATCCACTTATGTGCTGACCGAAAGTTGGCGTATTCAGTTATAAAGTACTTCTAAAATACAGGCCACTTGATTGACCTATTAACGTCGTTCACTGTATGGTTGCGTAATCACAACCCGAAGCAGTTAGATGCTATGATGACCTCATAGTATCGACCACGACTTTGCACTCAAAAGTGGTAATACTGCTGGTGTTAGTTCCATAGAATTCATCTTGGGTTTCATCAACATGCGTTGTGTTTACTTACTGTCATGCGTCCCTTATACGCAAACAGCGGTTTTCCGTTCGAGGCAGACGAGAAAAAAACAAAATGTTAACACCCCATGGCATGTCTGTTTTTGCACTGTTTGGTTTCGTGGCTAATGTATTGACATCTCACCGTTTCCAACCCGTAGCTAACACTTCTGTTTGCATGTCACTGTAAAATGTCGTCTCCTCGGAGACAAAGATACGCATATCGAACCCTCACATAGGATTAGCACCTCGATTTCATTTTCTTATGGCTGTATTAAACTTGATGGGAAGATAGAACGGTCAATAATCTTTCGAGCTTTAGAACACTCAGTCTGCTGCTTAATTGCTGCAGCTGTATTTACACTGGCATGGTCGTTTCTGCATCAACAGCCGTAGCGCGGAAATCACGGTTTAACAGATGGCCGAATCCATTTTCTCAAAGCACCTTGGGAATTTGGTTCACCAGGAGACATGGGCAATTCTCTAAACTGCGCTCTCAGTGACTACCTACTGATACGCAGTCAGCAGCTTTACTCTTAGGTTACAGTAAAATATTACGATGTACTTCGCACGAATAAACTGATTATGAACTGCATAACATTCGGTAAATAAAGAACAAAGCTGGGCTGTTTGCTTCTATGATGGTGGTAACCTCTATTCCTTGAGGTTTTCGTTTTTATCTTACTGTAGTCCTTCCTCCTCATGCTCATTGCTGGTGTCAATTTGTTGCGATCTGACAATGCAGATTCCAAGATTGTTTTTAACTCTAACAAAGGTTATCTACGTCTATTATCATACGAGCAATGTCAAGCCGTTTGTTTACTATGTAGTGGACCGTAGATTTGCTCAAATTCAGGAATATTCCGGGATTCCTCCGTTTGTCATTCGGTTTATACAATTCGAGGGACAGTCGCCTTATTTATTTCCATCATAGTTTGCATAACTTAACCAAATGTTTCATTCAACTTGTAAGGTAATAAAATATTGCCGAAAACGAAGACAGACCTTGCTACTTTTAAGACTGCCTTGCAGCTGCTCATGGCTAACAGTTTTTATCATTCTTATCATGCGCCTTTTAGTAATTAAGATTATATTCCAGATATCGCTCGGATAAATAACCTGAAATTGGGTGAAACCGTATGACATAAGGCAAACAGTAAGCACCCTCCTTTGATGAACGCTGAAGGAAAAATTATTCTGGATCCTAGGAGCTTAGAATGAATACATTTAGTAGTGTGTTTAGAACTGTCGGCAAAACTCACCCTGTAAGCAAGCCTATAGGGGCAATTTTTTCCAAAACCGACTGGAGGTTCCATGTTGCGAAGCATTTCGTACATATCTTTATGGTGTATTAATCCTCTGAAACCGACCAAAGTGAGAGAAACAATATGTTGTGCACATACATAGTTTATCAACACGAACTTTATGAAAGCGATCAAATTTCAGTTTTCTTTACCTAAAATTTTGTTTATTCGTGGACGGAGAATACGACCACTTTGCGTAACGTAGGCGAACTCAGGGTAAATTTAAGTGTCAAGTTTGCCTCTTCTGGAATACTAGCCGCAACTGTCGTCAATCAGGCTAAATATTAGCGGGTTGAACCCGAAAAAACCGCGTGCATTTATCACACACCCAAAAATATTCAACCAAACTTTGACATACAATTGAAGCTGTTATGCACTCAGTCATTGCAAAACAGTAACGCTGAACATTTGAGAAAAGGATGGTTAATAGATGATTGAGTCAAATCAACTTCATTGCTGTTAAGATCAGCCAGCTGGACGGACGTAATGTCGGATTTATTATGTTCCACAACGACAATGACATATCTATTGAATCGTCTGGCAAAAAATTACGTTGGCACGGTTGATTAGGCATCATGAAACAATAGAGGTAATTATATCCTGCATCTTTATCACTTTACAATTTGTACACCATGCTCTATCATAATTTCTCATCATCTTACTTAAAATGATACTGATCAACACCAAGACTTTAATTCATTTGAAAACCAAACGCTGTTAAATATAGTGACTAGGACAATCCTTTCGGAAGTTCTGGTTGTTGTGGCTGATTTATGACTGGGAGGCAAGAAAAGTTTTATTGTATGCAGGCAGCTGGCTTCGGCCTATAACCTGACAGAAATGATCAAAAACATAAATTTCAGCTTGTTTAATCAGCTACTTCTTCTGTGACAAAATGTGCATGATGTTGAATTGTGCGAACATTCAGTACAGTTTGTACGCCTCACTGGATGATGCTAAATGTGCAGCTGTAATGCTGATCAGACAGATTAGTTTCACCGTTGAACGAATCAGTGACCGAATTTTTCATGTCTGTTTCCAAGCAACGCATCTGCAGCTAATGAGATAGGTCCCAAATGCTTCATGTGAAGACAAGCTATAAACGTTAATCGACGTGGAACAGAAGCAATGTCAGTGTAACGAATGTCGTATTCAACAAGAAAGTTGGTTTGGCTTACCGAGATACCATATTTTACATCACGTTACAGTTCCTATTCCACTGTAATCAGGGGTAACATTGCTTTCATAGCTGGGTAATGATTAGGATGTACTGTTTGTATTAGTCAAAGAAACAGGGTTTGAAAACTGGAAAACTGTTAGCCTGAACATATTGCGTGCCCTTCAGTATTATTCAACAAGGTTATTTTTATTTTCCTCAATACAGGGGATAGTGGAGGCTATTACATTGTGTGTAAAGAACAGGGCATTGAAAACAGTATTTTATATGTGGTAATTTCAACCACCTGTATTACAAATGAATTCTTGGTATCCCTGTACGTTTATTAATTGGTGCAACAGGATTATCGTTTAAAGTTTGTCAGCTACTCAAAACTGATGAAAGTGACACAGTATCAGTAATCTTGACAATACATATCGGCATGGCTGACAAAAGAACTCCCTTTTGTAACACGTTAATGAGTACTGTGCAGATGGCACGAAAATATTTTAAGCTTTCTTGATGTGTACTAGCACCACGTTGGTTTTGCGTGATTCAGCACAGTTTTTGGGTGTTATAACGCTGTCGTTATAACATATTCTCTGCGTACTGCAACCCCATGAAATGCACATAAATGTTTCACAAAGCAAACATGAACAGACTGAAATAATCGTTGTTTGCAAACCGTACAGATCCATCAAAAGTCGAAGATATTTTAGTCTGTTTGAATAAGTTCAGTATTAGTCACTTAGGCTGCAACGAGTCAATCATAAATGTGACTAACAAAATCCACGTTCCGTAACATGAATCATGAAATCCTTAATTTGACCCGATCTGAAAGACTAAACAGGTGAGAAATCAGTTTTCAATCTGGATTCAGAATTGAATTATACGAAACCAAACCATTCCGCTATTGCAGTCTATTACACATCACCCTACAGGAATCGCCACAATGAAATTGTATCTTTGATGGTGAAGCACTGTTAAGGAGAATCATTTATTCTTGCGATCAAATGGACTAACATGTTCTCGCTAATAATCTAACATCATAACTTTGCTTATTATCAAGTTCGAAATAAGAACATGTTTTAGGTTTTTTATTTTCTAACGGGACTTTCTCACTTAAACATATTTCCAGTCATCATTGCACAGGTCAACCAGCCTTCGATCGATATCATTCTTTTCCCAACATCCCATCAGCAGCAGAAAAGATGTTAAAATCACGCCTAACAGTTAAAAATAAAGGTAACCGTAATGTGTACAGAGCAAAATCTTAAGTATAGTAATGAGATGTTTGTAATGCTTGGGATATACAAAAATAATTTAAACGTTTGGCCGGACTGAAATCGGTGACACGAATGGCATGTACTCACGTAACAAACCGACTATGAACTAACGTATGAAAATACCCGGGGGGCTAAAGGATATTCAACTGCTACTGGTCTACTCATGAATCCCAGCGCAATGCGTCGAAACGGCTGACTTCATCCCGTGGATTAATTACCCCTGTACTATTTTTCAAATGGTGTGCGCAATAATTAATAGGGCCAATCCTAAGCAGAAACTTACATTGGTGGGTAAAAATGTTACGAACTGGTTAATTCAGAGAGGATCCACTTGTCAAAAAGTAGAAATTGCGTGAACTGGTAACGAAGTGCACGTCCTCATTTCGGATTCTCAATGTGGTTCCGTGACTTAGCTGGTATAGCGCTAGTCAAACATGAGCAAGCTACTCCTGTCACTAGCAAACGTTCACCTAAAACATAAATTTACCAAAGTCAAATTCACTGTACACAAAGTAACCTACCGCATCGCGATAATGATTTAATTATTTACAAGCACAGTACTGGACCAGGATGGTAACACCGTTGTATGTCATCTTTGAACAGTCAGCCGTGAGATTTACTTCTAGTGTAATATGCGTCAATTAACTTAACTACGCTTGTCCGTACGCCTTAAGTACTTAGGTCACTTAGCTATTAGTCTACTTCTGATGGGATGAATTTCTAGAATGCTGCCTGAATTTCTCGTAGTTTTCTTTAGTGCATAGTGCGCTAAGTTTACCATCGTGAAGAACGTCCATCAGCGGGTTGTACGCTAACAGTCAACGATTGCTAGACTGACCTCTAGTTATTCCCTTCATACCGTATAATTCACGAACCAAAACGGTTTTCACAAGTATTCACACGCTTCACCGAACAACGGATGTTCAGTTGGCATTATGACTAACGCAATACAAAATTTTACCTGTGTCGTGTTCTCATTAATTAAAATTACTTCAGCAGACTGAAAGCTTCCGTTTTTTCTATACAAAACGGAAACTCTATTCAACCGTAGGACTGCAAAAAGACGACAGACCTTCATATAAGAGAAGCAGATAACCAATTGCGGTTTAAATAGCCGTGGAATGACAATTTTAAAATAGAAGCATTCTAAGAAGGAAAGCGGTATTGCTGAAATTCAATTCTAATGATCTGATGAAATAAGGTTTGTTTCCGTAATTTCTTTTAGTCTGCGGATAGCCACAAAATTCACAGTTTGCTACTTCACCTCGACTAACAATCATGTAACATACGGTTATATGTCCTGAATCACACTAGCTTTAATTAAACAGACGAGTGAAACACGCGCTTTCATGCAAACACTCGTAAAGATCGTCAACTTCAAACAAAATCAAACACGTTTCCCCAATCAGTTGCGAACAACTGCGGGTCTTATTTACTTAGTCTTTGCTTCACTAAAGTACAGTGACTCCAATAGATTTACAAATACTCTATTAATAGATAGCCGAAAACTGTAAATTGACAGCTGGTTAGTCTCTGAGCACCAATCGCCACATACTAACTATATGCGTTTTATGCGAGAGTAAAATAATCACAGTCGGTATTCAACAAAGTTTTGGCAAACAGTATCGTTTTTTCCTTTGCACACGTCAATAAAAGGCATCAGAAGGCAGCACGTATATCTCTCATAACACAGGCCCTTCACAAACAGTCAGTGTCTCTCAAAATTTCTCAGTGAAGTTTACCACTTCATCAATGTATCGAAAAACTACAGTGGTATTGCTTTTGGTTCAGCAAAAATAGTTTTTCCTAGGTAAAATAAAATTTTAAGACTAGACTATTAGGAACCTGCTCAAAGCAAAAATCTAGGCTAACACTATATATGTGTATTCATCTATCTATTTTATAGGATTTCCAAAACCTCCGCAGAATTCATTCTTCGGTAGATTCATTCATGAAGCACACCCCCTATTAAAAATCGAATGTCTGCATTTTCCCCTCGTTCATTCAATTTGGGTTGACTACTAAACAAATGACTCTCAACACAGTTGAAAACGTGACTACCTGCGTGATAGTGCACTGGCCAGAAGGCAGAAGAATGTGATGGTTACATGTATCTGTTATCTGGGATCAAGTGGAAGATTGGTAAATAATTGCAAGTTACACTAACTTGCCTTCAGTGTACTCGATATAACAGTTTGCACATTTGAATGGAATAACCATTTGATAATGTTTCGACTTTAACTAGAGAACACGCGACGACAAACGTTCCTGCAACGTTTACAATGTCTAATATTCCAGTGAAGATGTTTGCCAGTGGTGAACAGATTCCACAACCACATTCATTCATTCGATTTGTTGATGGGATACGATATTGAATGACACGTTCATTTACCCTAACCACTATCACACAAAAAGAATGGTTGGTTGCACTCTCATATCATTGCAGAAAATATTTTCATGTATCTAGATACGAATTTTTTGAGTCTACCACTTATTGTTGATGTTAAGGTGCATATGAATCACGTAACACCACTTTCAAGACATATTTCTACATTCCGCTGCCGTTACTAAATTGTTGATCAACATGCTGCTCGAAATCCGTATAGTGTTAAATATGCAGATTGATTTGGTGTAAAAATACATAATTCAAACTATGTGTGCGCTGTCACCGTTTTCCCTGGTTTCACTCATTCACAGTAAGAAACTATTTAGAAGAATTGCATTCACGATTATCGACCTTGTGATGCTGATATTAACTTCTCACTTTCAAATTCAATGATGTTGATTATATAATTAAATACAAAGTCTTCACTGAGTTATTATTTAATTTTAACTAAAAATCTACTCTGCTGGCGCAAAATTTGATTCGGTTCACTTGTAGTGTTAAAACATTATTGGCACACAAGTTAAGTAAAATCCCAGGGTAAGCTGTTGGCTAAAAACAGAATCGAATAGAAAACACCTGATTCAACAAAATAATGCGAGGCTATGCGGTCGCGAGTAGGAATTCAAGTCTCCTTTTATCAATTTTTGTGAGAGAAAAATTGTAGCAATCAGCTCAAAGAGATTGTACTAGCTCACATGGCAGCCAACCCTTAGTGACATTTTGTTGAAAACCTGTAGACGGGTGACCCCCAAAAGTATAGCTTTTCCCCCCCTAGACACAAGACGAGATTATACAAATTCGGAATTTTGAATTGAGAAGTTTACGTTTTAATCGGCTGTCGTGGTCGGGTAACGTAGAAGCTCGTACAGGCGGAGCTGGATGTCTTCCGGGTATGATAGCAATCACCGCGAGAGTCGAAATTTTATGTTGACTGAGATAATAAAACATTCAGAGCACTTGGCGCATGTTATTTTGTCCTGTATTGCAACACGGTTTCCCAAACGTTTTAAGAAGACTGGGTGTCAAGTCAAAGTTGTTTAACAAACACTCACTTTGCCCCTGGGTCGTATTCGGCCCATACACGGATAAACTCGTCCAAATGATGTGGTCCAAGTATAGAGGAGTCCCTGGTGAGGTAGTCGAAATTGTCCATGATGACAGCCACAAACAAATTAAGCATCAGAAACGTGCAAAGAAAATTGAAAACCACAAAATACGGATAGGTGAATGAACTGCCACAAGAGTCTCCAGAACCTTCACATTCTTTTCCTGCAGTACAGTCCAGCATGATTTCTTGCCAATTCTCACCAGTGGCACATCTGCAAATGAAGAAACCATACACTTTAAAAGGAGTAAAAGTTGGTCTTTGTTGTAGCTTGATTTGACAAAACTGAGGGAGTCAGATAGTTTTTACTGATTTCCCCTGCTTACTATATGTTAAAACGTTTACCTGTTATTCCGAGAGAGTTTTAATTACAAATTTCTATGCAGTTGTTTCCTATGTTTCGATAAACAATGGCAAGTTAAACAACTCCAGGTTAAAAACGATTAAACTGTTGACAAAAAGGAATGTTCCGATCATTCATTTGATCCGGTTTAAAATATTTTAACTAGTTTTTTCACCTTACATGGCGAGTTTGAATTAAGAATATGTCTGGTTTTTGTAGATTAAGCATCACTCAAAAGTTATTGCAGCATCTGATCTCTCATAATTTCGAAAAGGTTCATTAGACCCAAATTTCGCGTTAGTCAGATTGTCCGAAAATATGAAAACCTGTGGCTGACACTCTATTGATAACAATCAGACTTCTGTTCTGTTGACCAGTAACCAAAGTATTGCCTAGCAAGCCTGATGGTTTTCGTTAGTTGAAGTTGAACGAAATTTCTGGCGGTAAGCTGGCCGACTGAAGTTTACAGGGCAGTTGCTATATGTACTCTGTAAGCGATCGCGCAACCTGAGCATTACTGAAAAATAAATGTGTTTGTGGTTTCACACACGATAAATCCGTCGTTCAGCAATGTGAATTCAGTGGATCGGTAGTGAATATGGCTCACATGTGGTCAAAAGCGGTCAAGCAGATTCCCTCAAATAACATATGTGAAGTCTGTTTTTGTTAAATTTGGAATCAGGAGTCCAACCGATCGTTTGGAATTGCTCCAAATTAGCTTCAACAAGGCTGCCACTCAGCTTGTGAACTTCCCGTTTCAAGGGAAAGTTTGAGGGGAAACATCAACGTATTCCGTATAGCGGAACTTGCTTGGTCAAGTAACATTTTCCATCAGAGGTCCTCAGAAACTCCCTTAGCAGAAAATATTAGCTCCAGGTTGTAACCAAAATTGAAAAACTATCATCAAAACTCGCGATTGTTCAGTACGAGTAACCGGAAATAGCGAAAAGTTTCAAGTGCTTCATCAGGAGTTCATTAGATCAAATATACGATCGTTGCAGTACGAGATATAGAATGCAGCGTGATAAAACCTGTCCAATTTCATTTGTGCCGTCTTTTTGTGAATCAAGTGGCAGTTGTCTCTAAACTAATAAATGTGGCTGAATTAAAAAACCAAAAACGTGGTATTTTGCTTTATTTAGTTAAACCGTGTGATCAAACTTAGCACTTGTGAATGTCCTCTGAGGCGAATGAATCTTGGATGAAAGTTAACTTGATGAATGTCACCAAACGTAATCGGAAAATGTGTTACAAATTACTTGCACTAGAACTTTCAAAAGGCGTGCGAAAATAAAACAAAATAATTTCTCAGTAGCTACGGGACTGGCTTGTGGTTAGCAGTTCAACATAGGGAAATACACTGAAAAACTGTTTGTAATTCTCTGTGGTCCTTATCGTTTTTACTGAAGATAATTTCCACCAAAAGTTTGAAAATGTTAGTAGTAGAAAATTTCAGAAAAAATCGGAAAAAATGCCGCAAATTCTGCTGAGTAATAGAAGTGACTGAGAACAGTGGTCGTTCGCACACCGTACATTCACAAATACCCAAGACTACAAACACACAGCTATAATTTAGTCTGTCAAAGCAAAACAATTTATTCAGCTGGCTGAATTACTTCCGTTAACGGAAGGGGAAATCGCTCAACAAGTAGGGTACAAGACAGACTGAACGTTAGAACCAAGTGGACAGTTTCATTGCTTTTAATAGAATGATGCTCGCATTGTATGTTGTCCCTCTTCACTTACATACTGCTCCGAGAAAGAGGAGATGGTGTTTTTGAATTTGTACGAACCTGTTTTGCTCACTTTTTGCCTCAATAACCAGACTGAGCCCACTGTTACTGTTGCGTACAAAAAAACTGTGCAAGTGAAACTCCAAGTACTAATTTTCCTGTAGCGATTGCAATGTAGATTTCGGTGAGTCAATTTGTAACGGATTTCCTCATGGCTTAAACAAAAACTTAAATACGTGATTGTCATTCATATCTGGTGTTGAATAGTCGGTATACAGATGACGCCTAGGACAATTATGGGAAATCACGCTACATCAGGCTCCTCACAGCCCACAGGTGATTTGAGGGAAAAGTGTTCGGCTGCTTTCAATTATCAGACATCCCAGTAGTCCGAATATTACCCTGCAAGATAAGAAGATTCAAACATCAGAGGCTTACGCTGATGGAGCAATAGTTGTCTATCACACTGACAAGAAAAAGCACTATTACTAGCAAAGCACACTGTCAAAACGTGACACACAAATTTTACAACAAAATGGTTGTTGTTTTTTGAGCAGGAATGGACGTATCTATCAGTTCGCCTTGGTTTTCTTAATTAAGTTCCACATTATATCTCGCGTACTTTAAAAGCAACTCGTGCTGACGATAATGGTGTCCCCTGCAAACATCCTTTTCTGTACGTCTGTCTGGTCTTCTGAAACAGAGCGACAATTTTAATTATGTATATGCCCATGGGTGATCATTTGTTTGAGAATATAATCCGGAGCAACATCCCGTGAACTGCATTCTTTCACTAGTTTATTAAGGGTTAACAATGAACAAAAAAGGTTTTATTCAGTTGCAAGTCTGGATTAGCCTTTATACGTGACACTTCTATCGTTCCTAACGTGAAGCCGATGGCGCAGCGGTCAGCATGGTAGCATAGGACCAGAGCTAAGCACGCCTACTGAGGAGAATAAAAGAGTGTCTGGTTCTCAGTTATGCAATTTTTTTCAAGTTGAATAATATTACAACTTTCCATTTGCAAAGATAACGTAACCAGTTGCCTTAAACTGGCTGAACGGTCGTGGCGCTTAACGCCAAGCCTACATGAAGTGGCTGTAATAAGTGATATGAAGCTGCCCAAAGACCTCTGGAAAGTGGGACAGTAACAAGATTCATATATGCGTAATGAACCCTGTTGGTGATAACTTCAGCTATTCAACCGCTAGAATAAGTGTCAGACAAAGCTGATTACAGTGGATTGGATTACATCGTCAACCCACGTAAATGAAATGACAAAATTTGGTAGATCTTTTCGTTTATCGGTTAGCTGCGTCCAGCTGATACCGGTGAGTAAGATTCTGGGAATAAAAACTGGCTAATCGACTCTAGCTGACCAGAAGGACGGAAGGTTGCTGCTTCAAGATTTTTGGAAGTACGTTGGATAAAAATTAAAGTTAGACATAGGTCGGATTGAGGGAAATCATTCAAATGTCACAAGACCGAAAACCATCGTAACAGAGCTAAGCACAAGTACAGCCGAGTAGCGAGAAGTAAGACACATTACGTTTTTATAACATCACTGCTTTTCGTTGTATTGATAGTTATGTACTTTTTCGGGTCTCGGTGCCTTTGGTTTTTGGCCGGTTAGAAGAGTGAGCACACTGTCCATAGCCTCAATTCTGTTGCATGCGCTTTACCAACTTCAACCGAGCTGTTCGTTCACAGAGATGCGCTGATTATATGGTTTCCAGCTCATTTGCTTCTACGTAATCCGTACATGATTGTTTAATGCACGCTTTCACTGATAAAGATACATCCGCGCTTGTGTACTGACACTGGTAACGTTTGGTCCAATAACATTCATTGTTTAGCGCGATTTCTGCTTCCATAATTCAGTCGGGCACTTTCAACTAAAAATATACGGAAGTTGATATTTTTCAGAAATAAAATTTTCCCCAAAGTCTCCTGCATTTTGTTTTGCTTGTACTCATTTAACGAACAGTTCTGAGAAGTAAGTCGTATAGACAACTTATGTTCTGTTACGGTTCAACCGCACTGAATAATGCAAGTTGGTTTCAGCCGAAAACACACAAAGTGATTCATACTTTCCGGTTACTGAGGTAACTTCACAAATTTGTCATTGACACCTTTCTGGAAATAACAATGACTTTGAGTCGCGGTTGCATTGGATTCGGCCTGTCATAGGCTGGTGAGTTTTTGTTTTTTCGTTAAACTCCACATGTTATGTACTGTGGTTCTGTGTTGCAAAAATGTAGTGCACGGTAACCGCAGTTTTCTGAACATCACCGCTTTTCAAGGACGACAGTCTATTTGCTAAATAGGATTGCCATTTTTATCAATTTACATAGTTTTGTGATTGCAGCTTACTCTAACCCCAAGAATATCGGCAGAATCTTAAACGACTGAATAACCAGTGGCCAAAGGTTATACGGAATGATCGGACACAAATGTTTTAAGATGAAAACTGTTAACCGTAGGTTCTAGAGCGAAACACCCTCAGGTTCAATATCTTAATAAAAATTGCAGCAGGCGAGACCAAAGAAACAATTCTAATATCTTTCGAAATGTGTTTTTGAAGCATTGAAGACAAAGTTTATAATATAATTGACAGCTAAGTGATACGTCATACCTAAGCTTTCCACTTCAATTCCCACACGGTATACTAGACTTTTTTCCAAGTAACCTCAAAAAAAATTGAATCACAAACCTTTCATTAATTTGCTACTGATAAACAACGGGTTCGGTATTGTAAACAATACAGATGTTTTCATGAATCAGCTGACGAACAATGGCTTAAGGCAAGGGAACCCATGTTTACCGTGAGCAAAGTTTGTCTAACATAATCTTCGTGAATGAGTTTGGAAGTTAATACCAAACTTTGTAGCTGCGATGATATTTTCCGAACTTACGTTTTTATCAGGTAAGATATAACACTGTGAATTACATTTTGTTCTCTTGGTTAAATAATTCTATCATTTACAAGCTTATCCCGGTAATTATCAATTCAAAGCAACAGTATTTACAGAGGTATAAGTGGTGCGGTTAGAGTTCAAATAACTACCGACGTAGTTAAAAAAACCATTTACTTCGAAACCTTGATGAATAGCAGCGTGGAAAACTCGGTAGAGCCCCGCTTTAGTTGACTCTTGCAGAACAACTTCAAAAGCGCTGCTACCCAAGTTTTTCGAGTAAAGAGGTGACGAAACATCATAAATGTTTAGAATGTAAGTCGGAGACTTACGAAGAAGGACTTTCAACAAGCACAGCTGACGTATAACAAACAAAAACTAATGAAAATTTAGCGTTTAAAAAATTCAGGAAAAGCCTGGGTTCTTCGTGAAGTTTATAAATGAGCTATATGTTTCTGGAAGCAAACAATATATCCGAATATGTCGTATACAACTGACTGTAAAACTTTATTTGGTAACCTTGGATATGCACCAGTAAAATTGGCCTTCTTTTTTAGATGATATGAATGACGGCAACGGTAACAGAAAGTTAACCAACACATCGATGGTGATGAGGCTTAACAGAAATATTGTGCTACCTGTGAGTAGTCAGGCAAAAGCATACGCTTAAAGACTGAAACAAGTGGAGGAAAATGCAAGAAAACAAAAAGAAGATACATTCCGGTGGGAAATGGTGTTTACCATACATAAACTTGATATATACCATCGCGGTATACCGGGATTATCGTTATATGCAAACGAGTGTTTGTTTTTGATGCTTTTTTTAAGCATAAACCACATGTCGACCATCTGAATAAATAATCGTTCCGCTTACCGACTTTCTTGGCTCACAACGGCGATGTCAGAAACCTTGAGGAATAGCCTGGTCTGGGGGTAATAATGTTGCGCATATTTATAAGGTAGGATGTGATTAACGATTGGTGGCGTTTCTGTTAGCTAATTTTGTTGCCCAATATAATGCAGCCTTTAGTTACGTTGCAAATTATTCAAGGTTTTGTTTTATCCTAATCCAATAAGTTAGTTCTTTATCGTGCGTTTTTGAAGCACGCCATTTTGATCTTAACAGTTGTATCACTACACTTTTAAGGGACAACTATGACATCTGGTTCAATTCAAGAAACATTCCGATATTGCATTGGTCATGCAGACTAGCAGGAAACCGAATATAATCGTCTTGCTTGTAAACTTTCCATGCCAACAATCTGACTATAAATGGGAGCCTTAGGTTCTGTTCAAGTCAGTCTTCACCCATTCGTGATAGGACATAGTGATTTTTCGAAATCTTTCTTATTACATACAGTGTTTCGTGGCTTATTCAAACAGATGTGTTATAACCATCATTTCAGGATCGTTCATTTTAGCAACCTGCTAAACGAGAAAGATTTGACCAGCGCGATCGATAAAAAGCATTTCAAGAAACCCAAAACAACGAGGCTTGATAGACTCCGCAATAGTTGAACGAATTCGATTAACTTGCACAATACCAAGACTGTAGATTTTACCGACGGTTCACAAGGTAGGATGACCATTACACCAGATCTCTGATATGCGTATTTCTTCATGTCGTTCGTTGGCGCAGTGGCTAAAACAGTTGCTAGAACCCGTTGTGAACGACATCGCCGAAATGCACATTTCAGTTTGCCGGTTCTACCCGGTCGATGATTGTGGTAAACAGAAAGGATTTCTCCCCTGATGTGATTCGTCGGTTCATAAATATACCACTTATGGAAACCGTTGACTACTTCTGTGGGTATATTCGTACAGAAAACTTTTAATCGTGAGCTTACCCGAAGACACGCTCAAGTAGTTGATATCAACT